>JANHFM010004607.1:71643-88192 GCA_032468115.1 Grayia smithii | reverse complement strand
CAAACTGGAGTCGACGTAGTTCTAAGTTTTCTAAACCCAGAATTTGGAGTCTGGTGGTATAAGGTATTTTATTGCGGATAGAGGAATGGAGGACTTTTTTCGTAAAATATCTTTGGACTCTCTCAATTGTACTTATGTCTGATATGCAGTGCGGGTTCCAGTCAGATGAGCTGTATTCAAGGATTGGTCTGGCAAATGTTTTGTATCCTCTAGTTAATAGTACAACATTACCAGAGAAGAAGCTATGCAAGATTAGGTTGACAACTCTTAGTGCTAGTTAGAATCAGATGTTTCAATCATTGAGGTAATGATCAAGTATAGGTGTGAGAGATCTTGCCTTGAATTCTCAGTAATCTCTATCAAAGTATGATCTTTGCAATACAGGTATGTTAGAAGTGTGTCATGGCTTGAACTAAGGAGATTTCTCAGAGACACTCCCCCCCCAAATCCATTGTTGATGCTCAAAGGCTGGAAAATACATTCCAGCCTGGAGCCTGGTTTCATCCAATGGAAGGGACTGCCTTGCCTTCAACTTCCCCCAAGTGCCCTTTCCCCTGTGGTGCCCTTTTGGCTGCTGGCACCCTGCCTTATTGGGAGTGTGGCTGTGGGGCTGCTTGCTTTGCTGCAGCTCAAGGGATTCTTGGTGCACTGTGGCTCTGAAGCCCTGAGCATAGTGTGAAGCCGGTCCTAGAAGCTTCACCCTTCTCAATCTGGCCCACCAGCACAATGCAGATCTGCTGTTCACCAGGAAACCCTAAGACTGGCGAGAAGCTGCCCCACTTCGGGAAGTCCCAATGTAGTCCAGCTTATTTTGCCACCCTTTACTTCAAGGCTTCTGCTGCTCTATACTCTCTACAGTATTGAGCGAGTCCAGATATGGGTATATATTTTATCCCCCCCCCCTTTTTTTTAAGCAAAACTTTGAATTAGAAAAGATTGGAGGCAATGGCCTATGTAACTAATTAAAACATGTGTCCAATATGTGTTGTTTTGCTGACTTCTTTTGCTTTCCTTAGGGTTAGGCTAAACTGCAGGTAATCATTATTGTTTCCACCTTGTTTTTTAAGTCTGAATCATTTTTTTCATATGATTAAGAATCAGATTTGCTTTTTTAATGAAACCTATGCTGGATTGAATTTGCATACTGGTGTCAAGATGTTTGTCCCGAGTATTTCCATTTATTTTAAAATTGGAATAAGAATTTGGGAATCCTGATTTAAAAATGGGAGGTTTGATAAACTTCTTCTGCTTTGTAACTGAAGCTGCTATGAAGAGAAGGAATGGAGGAAAGAATTCGCTACATAACTGTTTGTTCACTGGTGAATTGAATTACCTCACTCAGGGATTGATGGTGGCTTTCCCCACCCTTTTGACTTCCCCCAGTTAGTCCCATTTTTCTTTTCAGCATTACACCCCCGCCATCCTCCTTTTAACAGCTTATAATAGCCCAGCATTAAGCAAGACATGGGAAAGAGCTACCCAGCTTGCCTGACTCACTTATGTCTAGCCTTCTACAAGCATAAGAGTTGAGTCGATTCCAGCTGAGTGCCCATAAAAGGACAAAGAAAACTGAAAGCCAGCCTTGTCTGAGTATTTCCTCTGCTTGCTTGCAACAGACTTGTTGCTTCATCCTCTGCACCAGAGGAATGTCTCCCTTTTTCTATATAATTTGTGAAACTTCAATAAGGATTATATTTCTTTGTTATTTTTTTTCTGTGATTAGTACAGTAGTTTATTTCCAATATGCTTCCATAATCTTGTCTGTAACACTCAAAATTTGGGAGATTTCAATTCCCATGTTAAAACATGGGAGTTGTCCCATGGAAACAATGAATTCTGTAAGGGTTCAATACTTGGAACAAAATTATGAAGAAGTAGAATGTCTTATGAAATACCTTCAGAACAGGGGTGAAATCCAGCAGATTCTGACAGGTTCTAGAGAACTGGTAGCGGAAATTTTGAGTAGTTCAGAGAACTGGCAAATACCATCTCTGGTTGGCCCTAGAAAGGGATGGGAAAGGAGATTTCGCAATATTCTTCCCCCAGGAATGGGAAGGGAATGGGGATTTTGCAGTATCCTTCCCTTGCCATGCCGACCAAGTCATGCGCACCAAGCCATGCCCACCAAGCTACACCACACCCACCAAGCACGCCTACAGAACCAGTAGTAAAAAAATTTGGATTTCACCACTGCTTCAGAAGCTATTTCATTGATAATAATTAATTAGTTAATCAAAGTAATAATTCTCTCATTAACAACATTGTATATCTGTTATCAGTTACATCATCATAATTTTTGTTTGCTACAAGTATGATGTACTTTAAGTTTATGATTATAATGAAAGATACATAAGAAATAATAAGAAATCTGCAGATAAATGTAAGCACCCAAAGGGTGTATGTTTTTACTTTCCTGTTACTAGCTGTTGTAATGACTTATAGAAGTTGCTTGTCTTGTATGGTAAATACCTTAGGGCTACATCATTTAAATCTTTTTCTTTGCTAAACTTTAATGCCTTGATATACTTTGATTTAGAGAAGTGTCTATTTTCTTTCCCTGGTTTGATGAAATCATTTAGCACTAAATGCTGTTCTGGCAGTAGGCACAAAGTATTGAATGTAAAGGGTTATACTCCTGAAATTTTTGGACTATTTTTTCTGAGTGCTGGGCATTCCTTTCTATAAGAAAGTTGGGAATAGGAGCCCCTAAACATGGATTGAAACTCTGTTGACTTCAGATACGAGATTAGTGAATTTTGTTTAGAGACAAATATATCTGGAGGAAAATAACTTATTTTTAGGTATGTGTGGTTCAGGTTGATGGCGACAAAAGATTTACTTATAGAAAGACAACATGGGTTATGCAACAGCATGTGAGTTTTCCAAGTTTCCTAAAATTCCTCAGGAGGTAAAACTGAGAACAAATAGGAGTAGAAAGAGAAATTAGATAAAACAATAGTGTGAACTGAAAACAGATCATTATAGTATTTTTATATTGTGCAAATGATGAATGCTTGCAACATTTGATTTGCATATTTCTGAAAATACTGCTGTCCTTATGTCAAATAATCATAATATTGCCCCCTGTGTAAAATGGTAAAGTTCAGATATTTTTAAACCAATCCAAAGATTTTATTTTTCCTGCTCTATCTGTCCTATTATGGAAACAGCTAAAGTTATAATAACGTTTAGAAACATACAATACTTTTCTAACATCTTTCACTAAGATGTGTCCATACTGAAGCTGCTTTTGCATTGCTTCCAGACTGTGGATACCCTAATATGTACCAGAAGTTTCTTTATCTCTTGTTAAAATTTCTCTTTTGGGTTTCTTAAACTTTTTTTTCTTCAATTCAGTCATGACCAATGGAGACTGCCTGAATAGATCCTATAGTTTTTTGGCAAGATTTTTCAGAAGTGGTTGGCTATTGACTCCTTCCTAGAGATGAGCAAAAGTGACTGGCCCAAGGCCAGCCAGCTTGCTTCATGCCTAAGGCAGAAATAGAGTTCATAGTCTTCAGTTTCTAGTTTGATACTAAACTGGCTCTCAAACTGGTATTAGTCGTCTGTATTGACATGCACTCCTGTCAGTTTCACAGTTTAGATTTAGAAAACTGCTTGCAGCTGTGAATGTCTTTTTACTGTCTGTGAGAACAAGGCTGTCTCTCTTCCCTCCCCTTTGCTGGCTCCACAGAGAGCAATAACAAATCTGTTTACATTCATCAGAAAGTTGCTCTGTACACTGAGATTTTTTTTAGGTAAATAATTTTTAAATTGGCATTCAGGTATGTATATTTTTATTTTCCTAATATTTTGGACAGATATCTTCAGGAAAATCTGCAACTCACCAGAATAGAAGCACTAATTACTTAAGAATATCTTATAAGATATACTAATATGGGGAGATTTTGCTTATTAGGTGATTTCCCCTTTTATAGCATATATGGCATTCTAGCTTAGTTACTGACTAAGAGGATCCTAAGCTTCTAGGGACAGAGTGATTCTTTGTATGTATGTGTATGAGTTTCCTCTTCAAATTGGATTTCAATACATAGAGGTAAGGGAGATTTTAAACATATGAATGTATCTGAATATGGGAAAGTTAATCTGTCAAGAACCTTGATTTTAATGTGTCTGATCTCTGCAAATATAATTCAGTGTGTGTCTCTTAACTTTAATTTATCAAATTGCAGTGTTAAATCCATTTTCAAAATGAATGCATGTACAGTTCTCTTCTACATGAATTTGTTGAAAGAAAGTAACAGTTTATTTAACAAAATGGGCGCGTTCAAGGCCAAGGGGAACTGATTGAAACCCTTTGATTTGAAAGTATTTTCTTAGCAATCTTCTTACTAAGCCATGTTAATTTACAAGAAAGCAGAGAACAATATGTTGCTTTTGTAAACAGGTTTGTATTTATTTGCCATAATCAAAATGTTTAGCACTTTTAGCAGATGGTAGCATTTAACTGACCTTTCCTGGGCTCAAATATTAATCAGTGTCTGGAATGGTTCATTGGGAAGCTTTCAGTGGGCTAGAGAAAAGTTTAAAATGCATCCTGGAAGATTTTAAAGGCAAACTACAGATAGTCCTTGACTTACGACCACAATTAGGATCAGAATTTCTGTCGCTTAGTAATGTGGTCATAAAGAGCAACATCACTTGACTGCATTGCTTAGCAATGAGTATCTCAACAATCCCCATTGTGAGTAGGTTGTTAGCCAAGGACCCACTCCAATCCAAGCCATTTCAATCTTGGTTCATCCCAGCTCTGAGCCTTGGTTCTTCCAAGGTAAGGGACTGCCTGCCTTCAATTCCTCCCAACTGCTGAAGGTCAGGTAGGGTGGCAGGGACTGTGTAATGCAGGGGGCCAAAAAAGCATAGATGGGGAGGATAATATGTGGGTGAAGGGATTGATCGTAGGTGGGAGTGGGCTGTCAAGCACCTGAA
This sequence comes from Grayia smithii, assembly GCA_032468115.1. Lineage (NCBI taxonomy): Eukaryota > Metazoa > Chordata > Lepidosauria > Squamata > Grayiidae > Grayia > Grayia smithii. The sequence goes on along the minus strand of JANHFM010004607.1, from coordinate 83,242 downwards.
TTGACAGTGACTGAAGGAGCATTGCAACCTCAAGAGTCACCATGTGGTGAGATGGGCGACAACAAATTTAATAATAAATAAATAAATTTTTGTAACTGGGGCCTGGACATAAATCCTTTTCTTCAGTGCTCCAGTAAGTTTGAACAATTGCTAAATGAAGGGTCATAAGTTGAGAACTATCAGTATTTTTATTTTTATAAGGAACATTGCTTAATTCATGGCTTATTAATTTTAAACATTTAGCAATTTAACACTATTATTTTAGATTTTGAAAAAGTGTTTTAATCTTTTTAAAGATTAGTAAGCATGGTAGTTTTAATCAGACATGTCCAACCCTCAACTCTGGACAAATGTGGCCCCGCAAGATTGTAAATTTTAACATTATGTGATTTCTATGCATTAAGAGCTGAGATGGCACAGTGGTTAGAACGCAGTACTGCAGGCTATTTCTGCTGACTGCCAGCAGTTTAGCAGTTCAAGTCTCATCAGCTCCAAGTTGACATAGCCTTCCATCCTTCCAAGGTGGGTAAAAGGAAGACCCAGTTGGGGGCAATATGCTGACTGTAGACTGCTTAGAGAGGGATGTAAAAGCACTATGAATCAATATATAAGTCTATTGCTATTAACTATTGCTATTATAATTTCCACATAGGCCAGGACAATTTCTCTTTACTCAATGCAGCCTACACAAGCCAAAATCATAATAAATCATAATAAAATTGAGGTCTTTTTCAGTTTGCATCAAGATATGAATTTTGACTCTTAAAAGCCACCTATCCAAAAAAGGCACACATCAATGCCATAGATATGACACCATCTATAATTAAGGATATATTTTTCTGAATCGGGTGATTTCTGAACCCATAACATTGACTTGTTGGGGATTGAACCTAAGCCCCCATCTACTTCCTACCAGCCTGCAGGCATGAGGTCACCATTTTATATCTATTATAACATATAAAGCCATTAATTCACACTAGGAATTTCACATAATGTTTAGAACTTCTTTTTATTCAAGTATTAGCCATTACAGATTGTTTCAGCAAGTATTTCTAATGGCAATTTCAGTCCCACAATAATAATCATTTTTAACATTCAGGTGAGGTTATTGACTAGAATTTATACAGAGTTGTGCTGGCATAATATAAATAATGTCTGTTTCTTCATTCCCATACACAGGTCCGCTATAAGGAGGAATTTGAAAAGAATAAAGGGAAAGGCTTTAGTGTAGTGGCCGATACACCTGAATTACAGCGAATTAAGAAAACTCAAGATCAAATCAGCAATGTAAGCTGCCCAGCACATTTCATCTTCTGTCTCCATGTTTCAGATATTTAAAAGCTTTTCCTTTGTCAGCTTCATTTGTTCCTTTTCCTAAAACATCTTGATTGCAGATACTTGAATTTTGTTATTAAGGCAGTACTGTGGATACTTGCTTATAAAGTCCAAATACTGCAAATACATTCCCGCTCATCTAACATTTCTCCCAAGACACTGGGCTAAACTGGACTGGGCTGTAAACATCAAACAAGAACATGTCTTTCATACATCTCATTGCAGTCCTGGGGGTTCTGAGCATAGAAAATTGGAGTGAGTCTATAACTAAAGAGGGAAAAAGCAAAACAAAAAAGCAATTGCCTAATTTCAAACTTGCAAATCTGGCAAATAGACCATGGAGCAGAGGGCCTGGGAAGGGAATCTCCAAGGGATTCAGTTTATTCTGCATGACACCCCCAAATCTTGAGGTTGAGGAATGACAGAATTCCTCATTCACAAGAATGGAGTCAGGGATTGAAATCAAAGGCAGATGGTCTCTGATAGACCTGATCCTTGTGGATTTAACTAGCATAAGTGACCATGTCCTTATAAAACTGGATCCTATCATAGTTTAAATTTTTCTCATGTTCCTATTGTAAAAATAAATAAGTAATAGCTAACTAATATTGATCTGATATTCCTCAGAAAAATAAGGATGGAGAGAGGATGGATGGATAGTCAGTCAGTCAATCAATCAGCGTGGCTAGGAAAGGCAGTTTAATGGGCAAAAGAAAGGGGGAGTAGATTACACTCCACAATATTGTATAGAAATGAACCAGTTTCCATCTTCTGGTTCATACCCTCTATTACAGTAATTCATCAAGTGCAGAGATAGGTTAAAGATAATTGTTTTAAGGAGGGAACCAGTGTTTATGGAAAATGAGTTGACTACTTATACATCATGATTCTGGGGTTTATTTCCTCTTGGAACTGGCCAAGACTATTTGCTGGAATTTGATAAGCAATTGCTAAACAGCATAATATATTTTTCTGATGATACTGAGTAAAGAATAAGTAACAAAAACAACTTGGTGTATTAAGCTTTTGATAAATAAATGTAGAATTAGTAAAAAAGGAAAAATTGATTAACATTTTAGTACTATCCCTACTCTGCAGTAACCCAATTCCTGACTCTCAGTCCTTCAATTATTTGTATGTCATCTGCGACTTTCAGTGGAAGTTCACAAACCAATTGCAAGTATTGAATTTTCATTAAGCCAGTAAAAACAAAAGTACATGACATAATAAAGGTCAGCAAGGAGTCAGGAAAATTTCTACTAATGATGTAGCAAATACATTCCCATTTGTCTTGGTGCTCTTGCTGATAGTATCTTTTCCTTCTTTTGTAGATCAAATACCATGAGGAATTTGAGAAGAGCAAGATGGGTGCTCCTGCAGGGGAGGGAGGTGAACTGGAACGCCGTAATTCCCAAGAAGGTGCCAATTACAGGAGACCAGTTGAACAGCCGCCTCCATCACATCAGCAACCTCATCATGCCCAGCCAAGTAACCCTGGTAATGAGCAGGAGGAAAAAAAGATTGCTGGCAATTCCATCAATGTATTCATTTACCCTGTATTTACCCATTGTATTCATTAATACAATGTATTAATTTACCCTGCAATAATTTCCTCTTGCACAAATAAGATAGGATTGCCTTTGTTCACCTTATAGTTATAAGGTGGTGTTTTATGAAGCCTTATAATGTATAGTTATTATTTATTTTTGACAATGCAATCTAATGAACTCATGCTGGGATACAGCCTGATTTTATTTAATTTACTTGTGAGATAGATTGAGCTGAAAAAAGGCAGGAGCCCAAAGTTACTATTGATAATTGAAGGGGTACTTGAATCTGAGTCTTCCTAATCCTAACCTTGATAGTATTATATCACATCAGAATTCTGTTGTTAGAAGAATCATACGATACATAGGTGAAATGAAACAGTTCCATAGCATTGCGAAGTGTGTGTGTGGTGGGAGGCTGTGCTAAAAGAAAAGTAGAGTGACGGAAAAATGTAACATAGCTGGCAAGAATATGCTAGTTGATGCAAAATACGCCATTCTACTCCCACAGTTTATCCATCTGATATTAAAAGGCAAGAATATTATTGTAGATGAAGCCTGCCAATATTGTGTGCAAAGCTGGAGTGATGATCTGTAATATTAGGCAAAATAAACAGTTGTAGTCACCAAAAATATGAAAATAGTAGAACTGATAATTCTAAGTAGAAACGATATTAGTTTCCATTTTCTTATAAATGAAGAACCAATATAAAATTCAAATAAAATTAAGGCTTAAAACTTTTAATAAGCTTACAAATTGCTCCATTTGATTATAAATTATTCTCCCCAAAATCATGACATGAGGCTCAAAAAACAGCCAGAGGGAATTTTGTAGCATGGCCTATAATCTCATTCCACAAATAAACAGCACAAATTATTTAATATTGCAGGAGTTTTAAAAACATAATGACAAATAGAAACATGATGAAAGCAAAGGGTTGTATTTATTCCTTTACCAGATTTTGTTGTCTCAAGGTAGCTTTTCAACTTGTGAATTTTGCATCTCAGAGACATTTTCATCAGGAATTTTGCATTGATCCAGTGCAGATTCAAGTTATAATCAATGTCTTATAATCAATGTTAACAGTGTCTTTGCCCCCCATCCTCATCCCCCCGATTCTAGTTTATCATCAGCAGCCATCACAACAACCAGCCTCTCAGTCCTATGGCTATAAGGAACCAGCAGCACCAGTCTCAATACAGCGTAGTGCCCCAAGTGGAGGAGGAGTAAGTATGGTTCTTCATTGATGTGTATATACAATTTCTTGTAAATATTTCAGATTTTTATTCTGAAATAAGTAGTCTTAATTCTTAACCACTATCCAGTGATGTGGTTTATCTCTAAGATTCAGGTGAAGACAGGAGGAAAGGTACTTCCATGTCAGAGTATATATTAAGCAAAATTACTTTAATTGCAGCAATTAATGTATATTATTCTCCAGAGTAGAGAACAGGAAAGCCTTGAGGAATGTTGTCCATGTGTTGCGATGGGTCGGACACGACTTCGCAAATAACACCCCCACCCCCCACCCCGCCAAAAAAAAATGTACATTATTGGAAAGGAATAATTTGGCAAGTCTAATCTCTGCATGTGAAGCTACTGAAGGCAGTTCAAAATACTGTGATATCAGCCTCCAGCTATCTATTAATTTTCTGATTTCAGCTGAATCTTGAAATTATGGTTCCATCTTTTAACCCTTAACTTGTTCCGTTAGAAAAGTCTCAGAAGTAGTAAATTCTTTTAATTAATTCAAGTTTCATTCAGTTCATGCTGATGTGCAGGACAATGGAGCTCTATAAACCAAACAACAAGACCAAAGTTCCTCCAAAATGGATAGTGTGTAGCATTTCTAGGTGTTTTGCTTAATTTTTACCTGTTCTTCTTAAGTTTTTGTACTTCAGTTTTGTAAACAATAATATAGAAAATAACATGAATTGTGCTTGCATGTAACAATAGGGGGGTTATCATAAGAGTTAGCATCTACCAGAACAAGCCAGAAACACTGTTTGGGGTAGGAGCTAATAGAAGCCAAATGTTTAAATCTATCTTTTCACACTTTTCAATAGGTTGCTGGAACACTGGAAAAAGGAGGCATAGCATTGGAACTGCGCAATATTCTTTTTCCCACTTTCAGATTGTTTCCAAACAATCAGATAAGCAGCAAAATATTAGAGAATGTGGCGTAGGAAGACTTAAAAATCCTTCACTGCAATCTGCAGCAACATATAGCACAGGGGGTAGGGGACAGGACTATAGAGCACATTAAAATTTCCTGGAATAAGTGGCTATCCAGGCAAATAATTATGTGGTTTTTATTTGGCCTATAGGTTGACTGCCTTCCTGTATTTTATCTCTGAGAGATGTGCATTTACCACTAATTCCACTTTCCTGTTGATAGGCTTACATGCTTGGACATAATAATGTAAAATACAGTGAGTTGTATACTAAGGGTGCTGTGAGTAACAGGAGAATGTAGAAACATTAGGAGAGAAGGAGATCTTGTTAATTTGTAGTTTGTAAGGTACCTAACAAGGAAAAGTAATAAACTGTTCCTTTCTGCTTGAATTTCATTTTCTGCAAAAAAAACACTTTCTTAATATTGGGAGATTCAGATTATTTGTAAACAAGGGTGGACAGAAAAATAAATCCTTCTATCAGTCTCTATCTGTAGATGCTTAGCCGTATACCCTGCATTTCTTGGGTTGCACAACTATTACCAAATAAAATTCATTGAACCTAAATATATAAAACACCATTTTATATATATTCCCAAAACTGTGGTATATATATTCCACAGTTTTGGTAATATCCATTTCTGAGCATTGATTTATACTTTACTTTCTTCTCTTCCCCCTCTCCCAGAAACGGTTCCGTGCAGTCTATGATTACAGTGCAGCCGATGAAGATGAGGTCTCCTTCCAGGATGGTGATACCATAATCAATGTGCAGCAAATTGATGATGGCTGGATGTATGGCACCGTTGAACGGACCGGTGACACAGGCATGCTTCCAGCTAACTATGTGGAGGCTATATGAGCTCTGTTATAGTGCTACCCTGAAAGCCAGCAGGGCAAGTGCTCTTTGGGGTTTTTGTTCCCTTATCACTTCTTTGCTCTCTCTTGTTACCCATCATTTATTATGTTATGAATCTTTGACATGGTCATCTTTTTCTCTACCAACTTAGCCTTGAATTGGAGGCATACGAACTTGGGAGGGGTATCATGTAATTGCCCTTCCATCCTTTTCCTCGGCCTTCATGGAACATAGCACTGTGCCCTTTTCCTTCTCCCTTTCCCTGGAGCTGTATTTTTTGGAATTGATACTTAATGAAATAAATCCTACTTCAATTGCTACATGGATTAAGAAGTAGTGTGGGAAGGCTGAAAAGCTGTTTATTTGGTTGGTGGGGAAGGAGAGGAATGTCACACTTTCAGTAACTTGGGAAAAATCTGAGCATTTTATTGAAAAATATTATCAGGATCTCTGCAATGTTGACTCTTGCTCATTTATTCTATCTTGACTTTCCATAAATTTTAAATATCCATTTGAAAGAAATGAAAGTATTTTTCAAAAGCAGGAGAGCTTTTTATGGACTCAAAGCAGTGAGCATATATATAGTCGATATGGAAGATATGGAAGCTGCAGCAGTTTCTAGCATAAAGGTACTCTATACAGATGGAATAGTTTAGCACAACGATCCTCAACCTTTGCAGACCAGCAGGGATGGGCAAGGGAGAGGAAATCATTACGTGCAAGCAGTGGGTGAGCACAGTTGCGCAGCTCCATTTGCACGAGTGGTGGGCACATGTGCCTGCTGCTCAAATGGAGCTGCGCCATTCACCCACTACTTGTGCAAGTAGATCTGTGCATGCACATTTGCCCACCACTTCCATGGCCCAGTTCTGAATGAATTAAGGTCCAGTAGTGGGCTGGGGATTGGGACCCCTGGTTTAGCAGGCTTGATTATAATGTTAGCATTGCCTCTTAGATGCCATAACTCAGTCAGAGTGGATCTCTAGTTTGTTCTGATACATGGCATGATTAGACAGTAATCAGAAGAATGCTCATGAAGAATTGCCACTAGAACATTTAATCTGCATAGCTCGAAGACGTCAAGAAAGTTCAGTTGCCTTTTTTAAAGCACTTTTGGGACAACTATGATTAGGATAAGAACTTCCATAGAGGCCCCTTTTTCCAGACTTCTAACTCTTGTTGGTATTTAATGTGTGGAAATAGGCAATTTCCCCAAATTTATCTGTATCAGCCCTAGCAAAAAGAGTCACACTTTCTACAGAGGTGCTATCTTTGGGACCACATTTTTGTTTTTCATAAGTTTCTGTTCAAAGTAAATTTTTGTATGAGGAATTTTTTTTAACTAGGACTCAAAATCTTGTCAGCTAGTAGGCAGATTAAGAAACAGCTCTCTCTTTTCTTTGTGTGCCATTTGAGCCAAGCAATGTTTACAGTCTGTCCTCTTTTTCCACTGTTTCTCCCTGGTAGACCTAATTCTTGGTCAAAGTCATCAGGGATACAAAGTCCTTTCACTAGAAATATTCCACTTTCTCCTTTTTTGCTGTCAGGTTGACAGTTTCTTTGCTGTGTGAGATAATATCATGGACCAAAATCAAATTTCTTATAGAAGTTTGCTATAAAAAATATCAGGGAACTGCTACAAAACTGGAAATTTCTGTTGCTTGGATAATGTGATTGAACCACAAAGGCAAGAGGATTACTGAAAGTGTGAAATTCTTAGATCATTCATTGAGTTGAAATTGCTTTCTCTTATTTTTAAAGCTCTCCCAAGACTCACCCCCTCCTATTCAGCAAAAGTACAACCTGCTCTCTGTCACTAGCAGAAAGTATCCTGAAAGCTGATATTTGTAACATTTAAATATGCTACAGTTATCAAAGGCACATTCATTTATTCTTTTTTGCTTTGTTCTTGTTACCTCTCCCCTGTAAAGGATCAATATGATAACTTCTTACTACTTTGAAATTTTTTGCCGTACCAGAGCTGTTGGATATAGCTTTTTGATCTCTGCTTTTTCCCCTTGCATAGAGGAGGCATGTAAAGGGCTGGCATTCTCTCTATTATTTCCACTGTTTCTGGGACTTTTTTTCCTTAACTTTCTTTGCACTACAAAGCATATACAGTTAAGAATAAAAAGCAACCATCTCTTACAAGGGGTGCAAGCAAGGGTATTCATTGAGCAAGAATTAAGGAGAACCTTTTACCTCAGTGTATAGTTCCTCCAAATTAAAAGTAAAGGGATGTTCCAGTATTTTACTCCGGTCTTGTATCTTTCATAGTTAGCATAGCTTTTCTGGTTTGATTTGAGCTCCTTGCCTCATAACATTAAGAAGCTCTTATACATTATTCCAATCAATATAGAAATAGTGATCAAATTATCAAGTCATCCTTTTCGTGTTGTAGAAGCACAAACATTTTAGAGTCTTATTTCTTAAAAATCCTAGTCTCTGTTTTTCCCTTAAATGCTTGCACTAGTGAAAAAGGTGTTCAAGGAAGGAGTGTCTGTTTCCTCATACCATAGCATAATTCCATCAACTCTGTTGGAACCACTAGAAAGGCCAGTGAGAATGGTAGCAGGCTTTCCTGTCAGAAGGCAATTTGTAGAGGATTGTAGGTGTCTAGGGACCACTTACCCTCGAGCTGAGTTTTTAAAGGGTGCCCAGAGGAATGACTGATGGGGGTGAGATCATCACATTCTTGGTGCTAAGAGGTAAGCACAAGCTTAGAAGCAGCTGTTTTTCTGACTGATGAGAATTAGGCAAAATCGTGTGGACAATCTTGCAGAGGCTATCTTTTCATGAGGAAGATACAAAGTAACATAATGTGAATAAATATTTTTAGAGGACCAAATAAAGTTACAATAAAATAGCTCATTTTTTAAAAAAATCTCTTCTAGGTTTTTCACCCCTTCCTTGAAATAAATGGTTTGTCATTGCTTGATTTATTTTTTCCGCCTTCTTTGAATTATGCACTTTTATCTTTGATTTTTTCCAATATCTGAAAAGCACCTAAACATGTATTTAAATAAATAAATGAAAAAAGAAAGAACAGCTAAAATGCATCTCTGTAGCCATTGTTATTTACATCATGTCTTCTGTACATCTTAGATTTTCAAACTAGACTTCAGTGTCAAAATTAATGACTTTAATGATTTGTTTTGAACTATATTTTGGGGTTTTCATTTGTTCTCTTTGTATATTTCTTCACTGTGGACTTAAACACCTTCTCAAAATCATTTGGCCTTTTTCAATGGGACCATAGAATCAAATGTAGTGCCAGTTCTCTTCTGGTTTATGCCAATTTAAAAATAAAAATATAATTTGTACCTGCTGATTGTTTTGTTCTTCATTTTATGGAATTATATTCTCCCTCTCCCATCCCCTTCTTTTCAACTGTATCAATAAAAGAGAAAAAAAGGTATTTTATAGCAATAGATCTTACTAAGACAGTTTTAGAGTAAACTTGATTACATTGTGGTATCAATGTTTGTAACACAGACAAATAGTTATGTAAACAAGAGTTTGATTGTTTGGCTGTTAATGTTTATTTATTAATCAAATTTGTGTAGCAACTCATCTCACAAAAACTACTCTGAGCAAAATACAACAATCATAAATAGCCTATTTCAAACACAACATCCAGGATGGGATTTAACTGACAACTCAAAATAATACAATTGGTATTTGCTCAGTATTTTGGAGGCCACTGGTTTTAATAAAGTAACTATGTTAGAAGAACAATTTCAAGACAGATACTGGTTTTGCTAATGCACACTCAGATAATAATAACTAAAGTTTGGTAGTCTAATTCTAGGATCTTCTTTGATATTCTGGGTTGATTTAGGAAACATGTATTGTTAATCCTTCATGGTCTTGTTAGCGCATTTTTAAAAACTTGAAATTCTGAACTTAAGTCTTCATGCCCACTGTGATGAAGAGCTTGGTAATTCTACACTAAAAAGACACTAAAGAGCAGTCAAGAGGAAAATGATTCGATTCCTATACAGCATTTTGGTGTTTAATGTTAAAATTTAATTTTTAATGGGAAAAATAACTTTCTGGATATACATATTTGAATTAATGCAATGTGAGAACTCAGCCACCATAATTTGTGAACTATAATTTATGGATTAGCATGCCATATCAAGCAATCACAGCTTGTAACAAAACTGTAGCTAAAATATGGTTTAGAACAGTGGTTCTCAACCTGTGGGTCAGGACCCCATTTGGGGTCGATGGACCATTTCACATGGGTCGCCACTGGCCTAGATCTATTCTAACCAATTTTCCCAACGCTCTTTGTGGAAGTGTTTGGGGGTCGGGACCTAACGCGCACTGAAAAGTGCCCACTGAATCCATTGAAAGTGCCCATCAGCTGGGCTTAATTGTTCTGCGCATGCGATTGAAGTGAGCTTGCGCACGGCGATCACGTGTGAGTGAAGAGAACTGTGAAGAGAACCATTAGAATCTACCACTGCCGTGAACCATAAGTGCAGCACAACTGCCGTGAACCTGAGGGCCTGGAGGGCAGCTGGGAGAATGAAAGGGTGGGTGGTGTGGGGAGGGAAGGATAAGAGGTAGTTGCTGGCAGGGGTGGCCGGTTAGAAAAGCCTGGGGCTCTAGTTCTGACCCAAGGGCCATGACGAGGCAGAGGTGGGTAAGAGAGCCTCCCAGGGAAAGGCAACTGGAAGAGGAGCAGCAGCAGCAGCTCCGGAGCAGAAGCGAGCCTGGCATGCAAAAACACAGCTCTTTTCTCTCCCTGTGGCAAGGAAGCATGTGGGAAGGAAGGCGAGAGTGGTCAGCGAAGTGCTTTTTCTCCTCTGTGGCTAAGTCTTCTTCTGTCCTTCCTTCCCTCCATTTCCTTCCTTCCCTCCCTCCATTTCCTTCCCTCCCTCCCTCCATTTCCTTCCTCTCCTATTCTCACTTATCTTTCCTTCCTTCCTCTCTATTCCCTCGCTCCCTCCCTCCCTTCCTTGCTGTCAACCAACCAACCTAGGCCACCAGTTCAGAGATTCCTTTCCCTCTCCCCCCACAGAGAGAGAGAGAGAGAGGGAGGGAGGAAAAGAGAGAGAGAGAGACAAGAGACACACGAGTGGGTGGGTATGGAAAGAGAGACGAGACATGGGGCAGGGAAAGAGACGAGACAGAAAGAGATGAGAAATGAGAGGAGATGAGAGGGAGGGAGAGATGGGAAACGAGAAAGAAAAATGAGAAATGAAAGAAAAAGTTGAGATGAATAAGAGGGAGAAAGAAAGAGATGAGAGAAATGAGAAAAAGGAGAGGGAGAAAGATGAGAGAGGGAGAAAGAGAGAGAGACACCTGCTTAAAAGAAAATAGAAAAATGGATCTTTGAGTTGCCGACCCCTCGGTTAGGCAAAATGGCTCTTTGAGTTGCAGACCCCTGGGTTAGGCAAACACCATGGTTGTTAAGTGAACACTGTGGTTGTTAAACAAGTCCATTTTCCCCAATGGGCATTTTTAACCGGAAACCAGAAGGAATTGTTGAAAACTGGCAAAAAAATAGAAAACCTCAGTCACATGACTGTGTGGGATGTTGTAACTCAGTGGTTCTCAACCTTCCTAATGCTGCGACCCTTTAATACAGTTCATGTGGTGACCCCCAACCATAAAATTATTTTCGTTGCTACTTCATAACTGTAATTTTGCTATGATTATGAATCGTAAT
>JANHFM010004607.1:51497-63718 GCA_032468115.1 Grayia smithii | reverse complement strand
TGAGTGCATGTTGGAAGACATGAAAGGCCAGATTAGGGACAGATCATCTTGGAAAAAAATCTCTCTCTCTCTCTCTCTCTGTGTGTGTGCGTGTGTGTGTGTAGAAAAATGGTTGCCTTCACTTAGGCATAGGAAGGCAAGATAAACTAAAAATTCCTTTAAAACATTGTCATGATAATTCACACTAACAAGTGCCAGCTTTCAAATAAATTTTCTCATCCCAGTGTCTGAAACAAATCAGTTTAGCTTCCCAAACCAATAGATATCAGGAGGTCAGGCAAGTTCTAGAGCTGATTTTGAATTGGTGCAAAAAATCTTTCACAGAGAAATGCTCTCAGCTGGTACAATACATTCATTCTACTTAATATACTCAACAAGAGCTTAAGTTAAAACATTTCTCTTTTCTGTACAGTAATTAAAGACACAGGATTCCTGCAGTTCTCCCACATGGCTCACAACCTAAGAAAAAGCAAGAAGATGGCCATATAATCTGTATCAAGGTATGATGCTAATATTAATATTAGAATCTGATAAATATAATGCAGACAAACGAGGACATTTTGACACATCTGATGCCTTGAGTTAGATATACTGGTCCTGCCTGCCTGTCTACTAATTACATCAGGCCAAGTTAGATAAGCATGGTAAAAGCCCAAATGCCCCATTCCTTCAAGGATTGCTGTAATGAAAGTTTAATGAAAATGCTTTCCCTATTCCCATATAAAGTGACATTATACAAGTAGCAATAAAATAATTGCATTTATGCACATGCTGCCATGGAAACACTCCTAAAGCAAGGTAATTAGTTTGAAGTATTTTCAGACATATATTAATTTGTCTCTTTTAAAATGTTATTTTGGTTAGTTAATTTTAGTGAATTTTCTGAAACTACTAAGGTAGAACTGGTATCTAAGGGCCAAATTAGATAAGACATCAAATATGTCATTATGTTGATCACATTTAAGGCTTTAATCATGTTTAAAGAACACTGGGGAGAGGGGATCTAAATAAAAGTACATGAGAATTTAAATCCTGATTAAAAATTATTTCACTCCAAAGAGTTATTGGCTTTGGAACTAAACTTCTTTTATTGTCTAATAATATAGTTCTTCCCCATTGGAGAAGGAAGATTTTCATTTAAATTGTGTGGAGCAAAGAAAAGAAACTAAAATAGAAAAGAAAAGAAAGAAAAAAGAGTCAGATTCTAAACACTGTTTTATCATCCTTCTTCTCATCCACAGCAGTTACTCTTTCACAGAAATGTACAATGTACATTTAATGTATCTTAAATGCAGTCTGAGTGCAGTTTTGAGTGCATGTGGCCCATTCATGTCATAATGCAGAGATGAGAATAGTACAGAGAGGGGAAAATATCTGTTAATTACCAATGCCAGGAATACCACCAGCCTTGCCAACTGAATAACTTCACCATCCACAGCTTTACTAGCCATAAATGGGAAGCAGATGTTGCTTCCGCACAAAATGAGAAAACGAGCACTGTTTTCAAGATGCCATTCCTGAGGGATTACTATAAAAATAGAAAAAATATTTTATATATACACAAGCATAAACATAAATAGTGCAGGAACATATAGTATTCACGCATGCATATTTAACTTTTAACTTTAATTTTCTTACATTTGGAAATACTATTTAAAAATGGGCAGAATACAACAACAATTTATCTAACCCGCAAGACAAGGAGTAAAAAAATATTCAACAATGTAAACTACTTTGGATCTTTATAGGAGTTCAGTAATAAAACTGTAGTACTTTTAAGAGTTAGCTTATGTGTTTTTCAGTGGATAATGCAATGAGCAAGAGTACTTAGGACTATGAGAGCTCCACTGTTTGCTCTTTAAAACCAGGTCTCTCATGGCTTATTAAAGTGGCTGGAAGGTGTCAGGTGAAGAGTTCTAGTGGTGGTTTACTGTTCTTTGAGTGAAGGGTTTTTCTTTTATCTCTTAAGAAGGCCTTGGTTTACCCCTTCCTGTAGACCCCATCATACTCGACAATTTACTTCCCTTATCTAACCTTCCCTTTCAGGGGAAAGTGATGAAAACATTGGTTACACAACAGCTTAGGGGGACCATACATGAAGCAGATTATTTGAATCTTTTCAATCAAGATTCAGACCCGGTTATGGGATGCAAATGGCATCGGTCACACTTTAGCATGACCTTTGCCAAGAATGGGATGGGTTTATGCATCCAGTTTGCCTTTTTTGACCTCTTAGTGATTTTTAATATCATCAATCATGGTGTTCCACTGGAATGAGTCAGAGGATTGGGGGTCAGTGGCACACGGTTATGCTGGTTACCCTACTTTCTCTGGAATCAATCCCAGTCAGTGATGACTGGGGAGAGAAGGCCCACCCTTAGCCTCTACTTTCTACTTTGTGGGTTGCTGTGGATTCTCTCTTCTATTTAACATCTACAAGATACTGCTGAGTGAGTTCATCAGTTGTCATTGGATGAGACATCAGTACTCTGATGATACTCAGTCTCTGCCTCTGGCAAATTATGCAATGCTGTAAATCCCAGGATGCTGTAAGGATCTGCATAGGAAACAACAGGCTTCAGCTAAACCCAGGCAAGACTGAGTGGCTTTGCATTTGGGGGATTTGGGTTCTCAGACTTGCCATCTTTAATGCTGGATGGAGTTGCACTTTCCCAGAGACCCAGGGTGTAATCTGAGGACCTGCCTTGACTCATGACTCCTGCTCAAAGAGCTTCCTGTTTTGCACCAGTTGCACCTGTTCCTAGATTGGGAGGCTCTGCTGACAGTCACCCATGCCCTAGTCACCTCCAGACTGGATTGCTGTAATGTACTCTATATGAAGGTGCCCTTGAAGAATATCCAGAAGAGTAATTGGTGCAGAATGACAGGACAGAACATATCATATCTCTGTTCCATGAGTTGTTTTGGCTGCCAGTTTGCTTCTGGATCTAATTCAAGATAGATTTTAATCTTTGTTTGAAGTCCTTCATATAGCCAGGTATTCTGAGGGACCACTTCTCCCTTATTAAATCAGTGTCCCATTAGATCTGGCACAGAGGACATTTGGTGGGTACCATCATTACATTTGATGGGTCCCAGGAAGTGGATCTTCTCTGTTGTGGCACCAACCTTATGGAACATTCTCTCACCCCTCCCTCCAAGTCAGGTTAGCTCCATTCCTGTTAATCTTCTAGAAAATCACTGTCACTGTCGTGATCATCTCACTTAGCAACAGAACTGATGGTCCCAGTTGTGGTCGATAAATAAAGACTTGATGGTATCTTGGATTCAAGTGTGCAAACAAACCTGCAAGCTCATCTATCAGACTGACAACATCATTCTCCATCCACTCATCATGTCTTGAGTCAAATAATAGTTTAACAGCATCTGCCAGTTCTTTCAAATTATTTTCATCTGTTGGGCCTTGAATCATACTCCGCCAATCAACATTTCCTGAATGATATTAAGCAAAAAAGTTATTGAAGGAGAATTTGTCTTGAGGTATCAATTAGCCATACTATTTCTTGAAGTATAAAGAAAGACAATTCTAGATTCAGCAATTG
This sequence comes from Grayia smithii, assembly GCA_032468115.1. NCBI lineage: Eukaryota > Metazoa > Chordata > Lepidosauria > Squamata > Grayiidae > Grayia > Grayia smithii. The sequence goes on along the minus strand of JANHFM010004607.1, from coordinate 60,155 downwards.
ATAATTGCTATTTTGCTAGAAAATCATTAGCAGGATTGCAACTGATTTTCTACATGATATGCCACTTCCTTTCCTGTTTTCCACCTCTTATCTGAATATTTGTATATTTTGTTAATTAAAATAGCTTACCATCCTGTGTAGATGTTGGACCAAATATTAGATACAGCAGCCGAGCTTGATTTACCATTGGCCATGGCTTTAAAATACAGGTCACCCAAAATACTGAATCACTCGGATGAATCCAATGGTTTATAAGTACACCACGGCAAAATGACCTTATTCTCAATTCCAATTTTTGGAAACGTCCTAGACAAATTAATAGTATTTAGATATTAGTCTGCATTTAGAGTTTTCTAATGTTAAAATTCTGTATATTGTGTGAAAAATAAATATTTTGGTTGGCACTTCTGCAAGTGCCAGTAAAATCAGTAGTCACTATTGCTTTCACATTAGGGTGTCACAAGATACAGAAGTCCAAATTTATAACATGTTCACAACATAGATTATTTACCAGGCTTGCTGCTGACAACTCTCTGTATTCTCTGACGTAAATTGGTGACATTACAGAGAAAATTGTAAACTCGTTGACATTCATCTTCATCCCAACCAGCTGTTAAGGTCTGAAAACATACATAATAAGCCAACAGAAATATAAAAAACCAATATTTTAGAGTTTGAAAACTGTTTTATTGACAGTTTTTGTAATGTGAAATTTAATGAAAGTGGCTAGTGACAAAGTGCAGAAGATCATTTATCTTGGGATACAGAGTCCTCCAAATAGTAAGTTCTGCAATGTTTTTACCCAACTTTGAACAGAACTGAACTTTAGAATATATAGCTATACAATAAAGCTTATACAGCATGCAGGACTCTAAATTACAAAATCTTATGTCATAATAAATATATTTATTTTTAAAGCATTACAAAGCTCTCTATTGCTTTTACCTGTAAAAATAATCCATAACAGTGTAAACCCAAACAGTTCAAAGGATCTAAGCAGCCATAGAATTGGAAACAGGAAATCTATAAACAAGCAGTAGAAAAAAGGTATCTTTCAATTTACTTATTTCAATGGGATATAGAAATTAACAGATCCAATATTTCTTAGAAAATATCTGTGCTTACGTCGGAAAACATTTTATATATGTATTTCAGTCTCTCTTTTGTAGGGAGCAGTAAAGTGCACCTTTTAAGCAATAAGCCTAGAAAGAAAAAACAGAAAAATCATACAGAGATATTTGAAAAAAAATGTTTTTGTGAAGATGCTTTTCAAAACCTATAAACCTATAAATTATATTGAGTTAAGAACCAGGAGCCATAGGGACATTAGTTACTTGATTCTCACTCTCTCTCTCTCTCTCTCTCTCTCTTTCTTTCTTTCTTTCCTTCTTTCTTTCCTTCCTTCCTTCTTTCTTTCTTCTTTCTTTTTCTTTCTTTCTTTCATGTGGTCTAGTAATCCAATTTTACTTCTATCTCAAGACCCTTATGGTCTTTTTTCATTCCTAAATTATAATTTACATAGCTATAATACTTCTGCTTTCCATAGAAGATTATCAAAGCTAATCCTTCCTCTTTCAATCCACACAATTCCATGATGTTTAAAAGAGGAAAGTTAGCATGTATATGGAATCAACCTAGCCTTTTTTGTGATTGGCAATTTCCATGGTCTGTTTCATTTAAATGAGGGAAGTGAGTACTTTAAGTGGGAAGATCGGACAGAGATGCTATTGGTTATTCATTAACTGATCAGCATCCTGAAAATATTAACTTGCCCTGCATGTGGATAACATATTTGGTTGGCCTGCTGAAAAACACTAGGGATAGTGTTGAAAATGAAGAATATAAATCATTATGCCAGCAAGATATCATGTAGCTACAGTGAAGGAGGGTTTGTCAAAGTTTGGTTTTGTGGAAAAACTCAGAGTGAAAAGACTGCCACCGCAGATAAATGAAAAGAGAAGCAGGGGGAGTGTGGCAGGGAAACAGTGACAAAGACAGAATAAGTTGCATGGAACAAAAGAAGAAAAAGAAGCTATAGTAACTGGGAGCTGATGAAGCCTGGCAAAAATGCTGAAAACATCCAGAGAGATATGTTGACATGATCATAATAATAGCATGGAAAGATTACTTGGCAAAGGCTCCATAAATTTTGAAAGCAATTTTTCAGATTTCTAATTTCCATTACATGCACGTGCACGCGCACGCACACACACTTAAAATAGGAGTGTTGCAGGGGAGCAGTTTACACTCCTGCTATATTTAACTATTGCAGTTCCCTTTTCCTGTTCTTTTTGCCCTACAATTGAATTCAGACATAAATGTGAAAAGATAATATACATTTAAAATTTCACAGGGGGAAAGAGCACTGAGAGTATTACAGCAAAAAACAGAGAAATGGGAAGGCATGGCTAATTTTCTCACTGTTTCACCTACACTATCAGTGATATTTTCACTAGACTTCAAACCTACTGATCATTAAAAATATCAGTTCATAATAATATAAATACAAAAAAAACCCCACTTACAGAACAGTTGAACAGTGTTATAGGTTTATAGGTTCTTTCCTGTTATAAATGTATTTTCTAAGAAATTATTTCTTATATTTATGGTCAAGTTAATTTTTGTTCACTATATTAATCTAGACACTGATTTGACATACACATGAATTTACTACAATGAATCATTTTTCCTATCCTTCAATATTTTTGTTAATATTCTGTTAGTTGAAAGGATATAATTTGAAGCTTAGCATTCTTCAATTAGCTGAGATTTATACATCTTTATGTTTTTCTATCTGCTTCCTGTTTTGGAATATCTGAAAAGGATTAGGCTTTGATTACCTAATGAACTGTAGTGTTCCAGAATTAAGGATTCTGTAGAATCAGATTGTTTATGGAAATCCTGTGGAAAAAATCTCTTTTTTCGAGAAGGAATTGAGATGTAATTAACAACACGATCTCTGATAATCTTTGATACCATGCTCATTATACTGATATCTTTCACTGAATAAAGAAGAAAAAGAAAAATTAATTGTTAGGTTTTATTCACTTGGTAGTTCTTTTTCTTTCATTCATCAGACAAATTTGGGACTGCTCTTAAAGCCAAGATAGGCACATGGTGATACAAATAATTGTATATGTATCATCTTTTCAAATGATATATGTAGGAACCCACAATTTTTTTCAAAAGATTAAATCTTATCTGAATAACAAAAGCCTTTGTTTTTGAAATTCCAGTGAGATTTCAAGTAAGATTTTTTATGAGCCATACTTACAAAAAAGGACAGGGCAATTATAAAAAATTAAATGATTGTAATCAAACTAATTGCCTGTAAAATAAAACTCCCCATTTACAAATGTAGTTCACCTCCATTTGCATATATCAACCATTTTCTCTCTCTCATATACAACTCATATCCTTTTCTTAATAAATTTTCTTAATAAAAAGAAATTCTCAAAAGAGAAACATACAAGAACGTACATTCCTCTCCCTTCAATAGGAGTCTATGAGCAAGTGACATTATGTATCACAACATAATGTCTAGAGTCCCTTAGATACTTGTGTGCAATGGCACAACACAAATACAAAAGGACTGAGCTTGCATCATGATGTCACATTTTGTTATTTTTGAGTCATTGTGGCAGCCACTTAAACATCCTAACAGCAGAAATAATAAAGATGAGGAACTGAATGGAAGTGAAGTAATGGAAAGAGATAACTTTAAAGGAGGAAGAATAACTGAGAGAGGAATGGAGAAAGAGAACAGGAGAGTTATTTATTATTACAAAACAATTAAAATTCACCAGGCAAACCACCTCTCCCAAGCCAAATCTTCAAATGCATCCAAGCTTTGTATTATCTACAATTTGTTGTTTGTTCATTTCAACGGTTTCCTGTATTATCAACTTGGGAACCACTGCTCTAAGAAAACCCTGAGGAAATTGGTTAACAAATCTCGTATTACCATAAATGGATGTTCACACTCCATCCCTCTGTGATTCCATATTGTCTTTTTTTTATGGACAGTTGAGCCAATTTAATTCTGTCTAATTAACAAGTAAAACAGCTTTGAAGACAATTTTCAAGTAGTGGAACTAGAATTCAGCAGTTTAAGACTGGCTGTGATAAGAAGAAATCTGAACTGGCACCAAGTTATTTTCAAAGACGTAGGATGTGAAAATTATGTTGGCATGCACACAAAGATCCTAAACTGAGTCAATTGGTGGTTTTGGAATTAATTCAGATACAAGAGATTGTTTTCTGTTTCCTCACACATTACAGCTTAATTATTTTCTCCATGTCATCACATGGTCAAAAGCTTATTTTTAAGGCTGTGCAGTACTTGCGATAGAAAGAGTGTTAGGAAGCAACCTCTGGAGATTGAATCCAAGAGCTACCTAGCTTTACTTATTTTTCTTTCAGAAATCCATTTAGATTTAAAACAGGTTAGCAATTATTTGTTTGATGTAAATTTTAGTTGTTGAACTTCCTAAAACAGAAGCAAACAATTGATGTACCTAAAAAGAGAATAAACAGAAAGAAAATGAATGTGTACAAATGTATTTACAACCAGTAATGGGTGCCTGGGGTGATTTCAGCCTTTCTCTCTATGTGCTGAAAAATACAGGCCATCAGTGTCAGTACTGATAATAGTTTAATTTTGCCTGTTTTGCAATCCTTCAGGAAATCTGTTAATTTTTTAGCACATGTTTTAAAACATGTAATGCAATATATTTTGAAGGATATTTTGAAATTTTATGTGGGTGGTATGTGGTAGGTTTCTTCCACAAAATTTTGTTTGTCCTATTTCTCCAACTGGTTCCAATGGGACTGAAAATAAATACATTAACTTCAAGTATAAGAATGTTCTGAAGAACTTTGACTATAATGATTCTCCAAAGCAGGGGTATCAAACTCGATTTCATTGAGGGCTGCATCAGGGTTGTGTTTCACCTCGGGGGCCCAGGGTGGCCGTAGCCAGCTCATCGCTCATGTTGGGGGCGCCTGTGGAGGCCTGAGCACTTTCCCAGTGAAAACGAGCTCCCAAGCGCTGTTTTTGGTTGCAATGGCTGCCTGCAACCCTCTGCCAGCAAAAATGGAGCTCAGGAGGGCCCACAGCCCTCCCTAGCTCTGTTTTCGCTGGCAGAGGCACCGCACGCCAGTCCTTGTCTTTGGTGCAAATGCTCTCAGTGTACAGTGTATAGTGACAATAGTGGCAATATGGTTGCTTATTTTGCATGTGGGGTAGAAGTGACTCACCTGAAAGATTTCCTAAGATGATTTCAAATACTTCTCTAGGAATTGTATTGAAATCTCCAAGTGTGGGTATAAATGAACAATATGTTACCATGGCATTACAACATTTGCTGGAATGTTGGTAACTACAGTGATGATTTTGATTAGGGGCCACAGTACAGCTACTTCTTGTAGGAGATGCCCTCTTCTTTCCTTGCTTTGTACTGACAGATGTACCCTGAAGAAAAATAATTACAATTAAAAAGAAGAAAATAAAATCAATAAAAGTAGGCAGGAAAGTGGCAGAACTTAGTTGTTGCATAAATATAGCACATATAAATGTTATGTCAATGATGTGTAAAATTAACATTTGCATGGGATTCCTGAAAAAAACTGAAAATCAGATTTAGTATAGAGTTGACCATTTAGTCTTAGATTTCTCATTAGAAATCTAAAACCTCAGAGAATTTGAAGCAAGAGGAGAAAAATTGCTCACAGATCAATAGATTCTAATTAATTAATTTGAAGAAATGATACAAATAATGACACTCCTTCAATTCATAATGATAATCAGTTAAACAGCTGTGCAACATTTTTGATTTAATCTCAAAAAATGTGCACCGTGAGAGCAAACATAACATCTCTTCATAACACTCTAAAGCAGCTATGCTATCTCTCGTAGACAGAGCTGCTGAGATAAAAGATGTGGCTTGCTTGAAGACAGATGTGCTAAAGTACTTTTTGAAAATGTAATTTGAAACATTACCAACTTACAGTAATCACAGTAATCACTCTTAATTGGGAAATAATCCTTCCAAATATTTCCCCGCAAAATATTTATGATTGAGGAAATATTCTTCCTTTTCCGTTATGTCAATTTACGTTTTTTTAAGTTATTCAATTTCTATAGCTGCCTACTCAATCAAGTGACATTAAGAGACTTAACATTCTGAAACTGTAAAACAGGCAAAATAATTAAAAACAAAAAAACAGTAAAAACATCCAAAAATAAATACGTCCAGTAGCCAAGGTAGTTAAACTAGCTAACAATAAAGTCAACAAACTGAGCCCTCAATACATTACAAGCTCCATGCTTGGATACATAGCCAAGTTTTTAAAGCCTTGTAAAAGGTCAACAGGGTTGGAGCCATTGTAATCTCTGAGGGGAAAATATTCCACAAAGCACAAACTATTTCAGAGTAGGTCTATCTTCTAGTTATTATTGTCATTATTATTATTATAGATTTAATCTTGAATTTGATTCACAGGCTGAGACTGGTAAAAATTTAATAGTTCAAGTCCTAATCAAGTACTAAAAGCTATTAAAAGCTAAAAACTAATCATCATCATCATGAATATCCTGATGTTGCAAAAAACCCACAACCCACCCTACTTGGAGCTGCTTACATACTCAGACACTACCTTAATAATAATAAAAACTTGTATGCTACTCATCTCACTAGATCAGACTCTAGGCAGCTTATAGACATTCAATTAAAATGCACAATGAAACTTTAAAACAATAAATAAGGATCTTAAATTTAATTGATACTCTTTGGCTGATGGGCTCTGCAATATGAATAATCTGCTGGATTGAATTGGACACTAGAGACTCTTGGAAAAAAGAGACTCCCTCAAGTAACCTGATCCCAAGTGATGTAGGACTTTAAAGGTTAGCACACTGAATTGTATCCAGAAAACCACCTGCAAACAGTGTAGCTCAGGTAATAGTGGTGTTATATGAGTTGTGTTTCTGGCACCATTTATGCAACTTGTGCCACATTTTGCACCAGTTGAAATTTTTGAATGCTTGCTTCACTTCTATCATTATTTTTTCCAGAATGCTATCATTACTAGAATCAATTTTAAGGTTTTAATTTGTACATAAACTATATAACTGTTCGGTAAGTTATTGGCCAATTTAAAAATGCATACAATTGGCTCACAGGTAAACAATTGGCTCACAATTTACTCAAGAGGTAAAATGAACAACAGAGTTGTTGTATGATTATTCTTAGGTTTCTAGTTTTAGAAACGTAAGAAACCTAGTCTTAGGTTTCTTTGCTAGTTGATCTGAAATATTTTTGCAAGAAAATATATTTAATTAGGCCTAGGGGGGCTGAACACTGCTTCAAATCTGTCAGAAAGATGGCACTTAAACAGATACATTTTGATTCCTTTTCATATTAAAAAGAGACAATATTTAAACTTCCTTTTCTGACTTGAAATAATTTAAATATTAATATTTATATATCTTAGATGTACATATTTATTCTACTAATACACATGATTTCTGCACTTTGCAAAATATGTCCTAGTAGAAGTATAATATCTGGCAGCAGGTAAAACATTTTGGCACATCTTTATTTTCTCCAGGCATTTTATAATCTTGGCTCCCAATTTAAGCACAGTACTGTAATGCAATTAGAAACAACAGTGCTAAGACAAGAGAACAGAGAAGAGAATCTACCGTGCTTCCCTTTATAATTTTTATTGATCATTCCCCATTTTGTTCTTCCAATTTTAGCTTTCTGCTGTAGGAAAAAAGCAAAATAAACCTAAAGTTTATTTATTGATACAAATTTAACCAAATTTTCAGTGTTAAAAAACAAGCCTAAATTGATTTTTTTTACTGTAAAAAATTAGTGTTATATATATTTTTTGGGATCTGAGTATATAAGATTATGGGAGAAGAAAAGAGGTGATAAAGTATACTCCATACTCTATTGTATCCCAACTAGTATAGGAACATCCAAGATCTTCAGCGAGATTGTTCTTTGTTTAGTACATGAGAGATGTACGCTTTTGTGTGGTGAGATATATTTTTTGTTGTATGTAAATTCTTCATCATCATTCTGAATCAATTGGCTGCAACTGATATACATACATACATACAACTGTCCTCCCCCCCACTTTGTGTGTGTGTCTGTCTATGTGTGAGAGAGAGAGAGGGAGGGAGGGAGAGAGAGAGAGAGAGATTGGGCCACCTACCATTTCAGAATCAATATCAATGTCAGTATCAGTCGGCTTGATCTTCTGTTTCTTACTTCGTTTCATTCTTTTCATTGATACCTAAAAAGTTGCTTAAAGATTCACTACCTTGTCAAGATTTAAGAAAGACATAAGAGAATATCATTAATTTACAGGTAGTATTGAATTCCAAATCTTCAAATATTATCTCACTGCATTTATATGTTGAATTGAAACCTTGTAGCTCTGTGTTGATTAACTCCCATTGCATGAGATAGTCTTATCCCCATTTTATGGAATTTTTGTTAGATATAACAAAAGTGTTGTTAAACAGTATTCCCCTCTTTGGCTCTCCATGTAGACATTGATGAAAGATACATCTTGAATCTCCAAAGACCTATGCAAGGGTCCTCTTTGTAGACTTTAGTTCAGCATTCAACACCATCATTCCAG
>JANHFM010004607.1:28990-51397 GCA_032468115.1 Grayia smithii | reverse complement strand
TGGGTACACAAAGCATTGCTTCACACCAGGCAAGAAAATTTATTTGGAAAATATAGTCCACTATGTAACAATTCTTCTCCATTAACTTGGTTTAAACCAGGTTCCAATAAACCCCATTAAAAATCAAATTTCCCTCCTGTGGGGTGTGGGCCTCACGTTGGGAACCACTGCCCTAGATAATTGACAGTCAAGCTGAAACCAAGTTAATCGAGTAAAAATAGTAAAAGGGAAAATTGTTTATTTAAACTTCCTTGAACCCCTCAAATAAATTACCTAGACTTTAATCCACATTTCAAAGAAGAAGGTCTATAACATAGATTGAATTAATTAAAACTGTCTCCGAGCAGAACTGCATATTCACTAAACATCACAGATGACATGTACCTACTCAAATTCCACGCTCCACAAAAAAAAAACAACCCCAAAGCCAATTGCTTTTCTATAAAAATATATGATTTCTGTATCTCGTTTGTAGCCTACCTTTCAGGAGTGTACTACTTGCTCCTGAAAAAGCCAACTCCTTTCCATGCAGCTATTTGGCATCTTTCTTGCAAAATCCCAGCTTGGGACCCTCAAATTCTCTGCACAATTGGTGCCCAACGAGGAGGGGTGGAGTGCAAAATTAACAGCCAACAGACTGAGCCCAGCTGACATGGACCATTTTGTCTGGCGGGGTTCTGTTGCTGCACTTTGCGAGAACAGTAAAAGGGTCCCGAGGTTCCCTTTGAACCCCAGCACTGCTTGGGAAGGAGATATTTGATGAGTACCTTAAATTTCTGTGTTTATGCCTGGGGAGTGTGTGTGTGTGTGTACCTCTGCCTCCCACTGCAGCTGGATTTACTCTCTATCACTCTTACCTACACCCAAATTCCTGCAACCTACCTCTGGCTGTCACCAGGAAAGCAAGGGAACGTGACAATGACAAGAGTTCATTGAATCCCTGCAGGTCATGGTGTGTGAGCAAAATCTGAACTTGACTTTGGCAGTCAGCAGCCTAATCTCTGAAAAAAAACCCTTTAATTTAGAAAGGAGGGTCCCTTACTCTGCATAAGAAGAGTCCTCCCAGGAAATTGCCTTGGAAGGTAGGAACGGAAGGACTCTTCCTCTTTACTCTTTGAGAAAAGTCCTCTCAAGTGTGAGGTGCTTGCAAACTTTCAGTGGAAGGAGGGGCCTTTAATCTTTGGGGGCGGGGGAAATCTTCCCCAACAAGGAGTCTGTAAACTGTTGGTGGGAAAAGAAAAAGATAGCGGAGCTGCTACCTCACTAGGACCTTGGAGTTCATCTAGTCCAGTGTTTCTCAACCTTGGCCACTGGAAGATGTGTGGACATCTTCAGAGCTGGCTAGGGAATTCTGGGAGTTGAAGTCCACACATCTTCCAGTAGCCAAGGTTGAGAAACACTGATCTAGTCCAACCCCTGCTCACGCAGGAGACCTCTACTAGGGTATTCGAACTGCCGATCAACAAGCTCAGTGTCTTTGTCACTGTCAAGGCGGGGATGAAAAAAGTTATGCACAAAAGTTATGTAGGGACTGTACTAAAATCACAAATGAGTCTAATTTGGCCAGCAAAGGTACTTTTGATTATGAAAGGAAGAAAATGAAAATGCCTGGTCCTGTTAGGTAAAATGTAAGAGATCTGGATCTTTTCTCTTTGTAAGAAACACAGCCTTTGTATATGTACTATATGTGTATTGTGCTTTTATATATTTAAGTAAGAAAAGTTAACATAAAAAGATCACTTAATTATGCTGTTGATTGATGATCTATAAAGGAAACATATAAAACAATATAAATTTTCTTTAGTTTCTCCACTTTACTGGGCTAATAACCAGATGGCTTGCCTTAGAGCAGGGGTCTCCAAACTTGGCAACTTTAAGACTTGTGGACCTCAACTCCCAGAATTCCTCAGCCAGCTTTGCTGCCTGAGGAATTCTGGGAGTTGAAGTCCACAAGTCTTAAAGCTTTGCTGCCTGAGGAATTCTGGGAGTTGAAGTCCACAAGTCTTAAAGTTGCCAAGTTTGGAGACCCCTGCTCTAAGGCAAGCCATCTGGTTATTAGCCCAGTAAAGCTCAGCAGAGCAGAGCTGGCTGGAGAATTCTGGTAGTTGAAGTCCTCATATTTCCCAGTGGCCAAGGTTGAGAAACACTGCCTTAGAGGATAAGAAAACAGTGTGTGTGTGGGGGGGGACTCTTTAATCACATTTCGTTCTGCAACCTATTCTGACCATTTGCAACTGCTAAACATTTCTTCCTTCTAAATCTCTTTAAGAAATGACTGAAATAAGCTATGAGGAATAAAGTCTATGGAGATTCTCAATCATCCACGTCATGGTTGTCCCAAAGATGCTTTTTTTTCTAAAAGGCAATTAGACTTTCTTGATTTCTTTTTCCCTTTGAAAACATTTTGCTTCTCCTCCAAGAAACTTCTTCAGTTCTAACTGAATGGAGGGAATGCCAGCAAAGTAATGTGGAAGAAACCTTTTTTCACCTTTTCTTTCCTTTTCTTATCCCTTCCTCCAAGAAATTTCAATGTATAAAAAAACAAGGAAAAAGTTAAGGAAACAATTAGTCCATTAATGGGAGAAAATGGCAAGAAGGTGACAAGCAGCAGGAAGAAAGCAGAACTACTTAACTAATTTTTTGCGTGTCATTACATAAAAGGAAAAAACAGTTCAACATATCAAATAAACCAACAAACTGCAACATCGTAAATTACAGATTAGGAATGCAAGTCATAATAAGAAAGAAAATGGTAAGGGAACACCTATCCACTCTAAAAGTATTCAAATCACTAGGACCAGATGGATTTATAGAATAACAAAGTTAAAAGCTAACTTTTGGAGGACATCCAGTCCAACTCCCTGTCTAAGCAGGGAACCCTGTTATATTTCAGACAAACAGTTGTCCAATCTCTTCTTAAAAACCTCCAGTGTTGGAGTAACCACAACTTCGGGAAGCAAGTAATTCTGAGAATTACCTCCAGCTTTTATTCAGATTTTACCAAAGCTCAGGAAAGGAAAATATAAATTACCGACAAACATTGGTAGATTTGGGTACAATTGGGGAGAGTTTCTTTTAAGTTCTAGAAAAAGCAACAGCATAATGTGCTCAAACACTGAAAAATTAGAGGTTGGGAAATAAGCCTCTGTTATGTTGTGTTTGCAGTTTCTTCTTTTAATTAGCACACATAACAAACAGCAAGCAGTAAGTTAACCAGGAATTGAATCAACCAACTAGCTAAAATCAGGATTGACTGAATTATCCCTAGGATTGGCTTTCCTTTCTTTTGAAAGTTTCCTTTCAACATTGCTAAAATATATGAAAAATGGTTGTAGGAATTGGGTATGTCTAGTTTAATGAAAAGAAGGACTAGAGGTGACATGATAGTGCTCCAATATCTTAGGGGCTGCCACAGAGAAGCTATTCTCCAAAGCACCTGAAGGCAGAACAAAAAGCAATGGATGGAAAATAATTAAGGCAAGAACCTATTAAAACTAAGGAAATATTTCCTGAGACTGAGAATTATTAATCAGTGGAACGGCTTGCCTCCAGAAGTTGTGAGTGCTCCACCACTGAAGCTTTTTAAAAGATTAGACAATCATTTGTCTGAAATGATGTAGGATCTCCTGCTTGAACAGAGTGTTGGTCTAGAAGATCTCCAAGATCCCTTCCAATTCTGTTATTCTGAAGTGGGACGAGTTCTATTTTGAAAATCTGATGTGTTTTAGTCAAATATGTCTTCCTGACTGTAATTTGTCAATGTTGAAAGAAACCTGCAAAAGAAGGGGAAGCCAATCCTGGGGATAATTCAATCAACCCTGACTGAAGCTAGCTTGTTTTTTTTTCAATTTCTGGTTAACTTACTGCTTGCTGTTTGTTATCATAAGTGCTAATTAAAAGAAGAAACTGCAAACACACAACGGAGGTTCATTTCCCAATCTTTAATTTTTCAGTGTTTGAGCACATTCTGCTGTTGCTTTCTCTAGAACTTAAAAGAAACTCTCCCCAATTGTACCCAAGTCTACCAATGTTTGTGGGTAATTTATATGCACCTTTCCTGAGCTTTGGGAAAACCTGAGGAAAAGCTGGAGGTAGCCCTGCTATAAGGAATATCAAAGTCAATGCTAACTCTAGTCCAATGGTCACCAACCAGTGGTCCCTGGACCATTTGTGGTCCACGAGAAAATTTTGGTGGTCCGTAGAAAAATTATTTGCATTTTTTAATATTGCACTAAATACTATTTATTTATTTATTTATAAATCATATTAGTGGTCCACGGGGTTTAAAATTCTGGATTTAGTGGTCCCTAAGGTCCAAAAGGTTGGTGACTCCTGCTCTAGTCCGTCTCTATAATTGTAAAAAACCTTTATTGTAATTGATGAATGGCAACCACAGCTGCCATGCACACAACTTTGATTTTTATAATTGTACTTTACTTGTAAGAAAGCTAATGATTTGTATATTATATGTAGAAATGGAGATTTGAGAAAAGAATGCAAGTTTTAGAAGAAATTAAAGGAAAGGTCTAGATAGGATGTAAGAAGGAAGCAAGAGAAGTTTAAGAAATGTGATTCATATGATTTGAAACTAGCATGTGTTGTATATTAAAATTTGAGTGATTTTTCATTTTAGTGTGGATGTATCCTTAACAATGCATTTGGAACTTTAAAAGAGGTGATTAGTTGTTACTAAATATGTACTTGGCTTTCTGTTGAAGCCCATGAAAGGAAGGTAAATTTGTGAAGAAGCCAGTTTGGTCTACTCAAAAAACCAGGCTAGAAGGCTAGAGGTTATGACTTCAAATCCTACCTTAGCCCTAAAAACCAACTGCAAGTTGTTTTCTCTCATCCCTAGGAAGAAGGCACATTTTTGCTTTCCTAAGCACTATTGCCTAATCTGCTGTGCTGCCTCCATTTGTATTGAATTTGAATTTGTATTTCAAACTCCACTGTATTTCAGCCTCTATAAGCAATTCCATCATCTATCTTGCACAAAAACATTTCAGCATTGTCTCATGGCACATGACTTTTTTACTTGTGCGTTTTACTTTAAAATTCCTAAATGGGTCATGAGAAACTTTGTCCCTTAACATGTGATAAGATTGAAAGGAGGGAGAGAAAAAAAAAGTTTGGCATGGTCCATGGACAGGTACAGTCTATCTGAAACAAGAAATTCCCCCTCCAACATTTGGCTCTGGAAGCAATTCAGAAAATACATTCTCATGTACTATACCAGTTCTGCAAGTTCTCATTCTGGAAAAATATTAAGAAACGGGAAAGTATTAAATACCTTTGCAGCTCAATTAATGGATGACCTAACTCTTACATTAAGCTACACATGAATACAAATAAGCCTAGCATAAAATGAGGTCTTACTTTCTGCAACAGGAACGGTCTTATGCGTTGCTAATTCTCCTGCTTTATCTTCCCTAGGGTAGAAAAAAATATCAACCTATCATTGCATACGTCAGCTTACGTTGCATAATGAAGTAATTAAGCCTAATAAGGCTCAAAAGCCAATTGGGCTAATTTTAATTAAACAATTTAACTAATTTAAATCTGGAACTTTCCCCATCTCTTGTATTGTAAATTCCCCCTTTTGGGAATCTGTTTAAACTGGAATTGAACCACTTGCAGGTATTATATGTGGGATTATGGAAAAGAAAGACTAGGTTCTGGTATATATTTCCTTCATATGGGCTCTTTCCATTTTCCTGGTCTCTTTGGCAAAAGTCCAAGACCCAAATCAGGGGACATATTAGATTCTGAGATTGTAAACAATCCAAACCAGTTATAACACTTTTCATTTGTAAAGTCTCTTTAACAGTTAATCTGTCCTGCTGACCACAGGCCATCAAAGGAGTAGAAGTCATTTTGAGATCAAGCCATTCTGAACTCCAGTCAATGATTTGTTGACCCTAACCCAGACCATGCCTAACAAGAGAATCTTTCCCCCAAAGAAGGTTTGTATACCTCGTGTGGAAACAAGAACCTGCTTTCTTGCTGGTGGATATAAGTGAGAACTACAGAAACAGACTTGAAAAATCCCCAATGACTCATTAGATATAGATATAGATGAATGTTGAATGTTAATAGAATCCTGGCTACCCCACAATAACCACTAATGATTGTCTTTTCATTCAGTAGCCTTCAATAGGAACTTTTCGGGAAAAACTGCAGTTACTTCAGGACCAGTACTCCAAGTTAATGCAAACGAAACAGCATTGGATTTGGTTAGCCTTCACCAATTGAAGGGCTTGCCTGACTGCAGTTCTATTGCACCTCTTCCTGCTAATCAGATGCCAAAACCAATAAACACTTCAGCTATAAGATTTCCACCAGCTGAATTCATACTAGGACTCATACTATATTAGGTTATTGAAACGGGGGAATAGTGTAAAAATTGGGTATTTGTCTGTATGTTTGTAATTATTGGTATGCTTTAATATGTATATTTATTATTGATACCATATATCACAAAAATGGGCAGACAACTTTGGTGAACTCCATCAGGTGAAACTCCAGGGAATACTTGCTGAAAACTGAGCATGGCAGATTGTGAAAATAGAAACTTGTTGGGATAATTGCCTTTGTACTGACCCTTTCAAATAATTTTTCTCCTTAAAAATTTTTTTCTTGCTCCATAGAACAGAGGGATTGCATAGTTTGGAGTATGTTAAGCAAGAGAGCCAACATTATACTATTATTTTCTAAATGAATCTCTATTAAATGCTTGTTGCTCTATAACCTTCCTTTTTATATCTAACAAATATAAGTTCCTTTTTCCCAAACAAGCATCTTTCATAAGGAAATCTAGGTGACAGTTCACAATAGGTCCAAAACAAGTCTCCTTCATGAAAATTCAGATGAATCAAAATATGATTTCCCTGATAACAAAAGATATGCAAAAATGGTCAAAGTGTAGATTTTAGTTTAATTGCATTGGAAGTTATTCACACATATTATGAATGATGGAATGGCTATGCAATCATATTGATGTAACACAAATCCATCTGAAGATCAGTCACAATTTTGGTTTTTTATTCTGAAACTTGAAGCAATCTGAAAAGTATTTTAGTACTTAGTATTATATATTATTGTAGTATCAACATTGCATTCCATGCAAATAATCCATATTAAATGCTTTGCCTGAAGCTTTCCTACTTCATCTTTCTCCAAATAGAAATATACTATAAATTCAAGTATGTAGAAAGAAATTAGGCCTTGCATTGCTATGCGATAAATAATATTAACTGAAAGGATTTTTATATACAGAGGGAGTTGCTGCAAGGACTCTATAGATCACATATGCTCAACACATCCAAATTTGGCAATTTCCATGAACATGACCTCTAGCTACCTATATACAGTAGTTCCAAGAGACCCATGACCTGGCCTTATACATTATGCTAACCCATGATGTAACAGTGTTAATAAAACTGAAAGTGGCTGGGTTTGTATAACATACTAAACTTAAATATTATGATCTATAGGTCACTTTTGCTGAGTTCACGCATCATGCTAAGCAAAACTGAACTTTTACCATGATGTGTGAAACCAATCTCAGAGTAACTGCAAATTCTGGTCAATATTATGATGCATACATTCACATGTTGCACTAGACCAAAATGCGTATTTTTCGTTTAGCACACTATGAATCCAAACTCTTTAATTTTTATATTGTGGCTTAGCATTTTGTGATTTATTTAATGAATCATGGTTAAACAAACTATGTTAGTGTGATGTTTTAGCAAAGGAACAAAGGGCTTGATTTTACATTTTGAACTTGAAAACAGGAAATTACCCCTAAACAGGTTTATAAAACATTCATGTAAACCAGTATGGAGTAGAATTAAAGGAAGATAGTTTTTTTCTGTTTTTAATTGCATCCTTTTGATTGTGAGACATTTTTTCAAAACCAGTTGTGTCCAATTTTTAGGCCTGTGTTTTCTTTTCCTAATACACCTCTTTACAGAAGCATTTTAACAGTTGTGATTAAATAATATATTTAATTATAAATTCTTTATAAATATTTTCCAAGATGGGAATTTGAGATACGTTATTTCATATTCGGTTTTTATTGTTGCTACTTTTCTTTGATCTTTTTAAAAATGTTCAGTAAAGATATATAAAATACTGGTAATAGCTCCAATTTCATTGTAGCATTTTCTTCAATTTTGCATCGCTGTGCATTTATTTAGAATTAATAATAGAATTAAAGTTTGTTCTTGAAGAAACCCCTTGGACAGAAAAGCGCAGACAAACCTCAAAGTCAGGGAGCAGTATCCAAAGGAGCTGATATAGGATGCATCCCTACATGTAAAATTAGAGGTGATTTCCTCTCTTATCCCACCTTTATCTAAGAGAACATGACACATTTATTTTCAATATGTGCAATCTCTCCATGCAATATGGATAGTGTAAAGCACGGGTGTCAAACTTGTGGTGTCACATTGCCATCACGTGATGTATCGTGATGTTTTTTTCCCCTTTGTGGAGCTGGGGTGGGCGTGGCCTGCACATGACGCATCTGGCCTGCGGGCTGCCAGTTTGACACCCCCGGAAAGTATTTAATATCTCTGGGCTAAAGTACAGTAAGTTACCTTTAAGATATGACATGCATTAACAAATACGTTTGGTTAAGTTTCTGGTAGTTAATTAAATTAATATATAATGGATTAGCAATATACTGTCCCTGCTTTTCTCTTTCCCTTGTATATAGCAACCAATATACCTAATAAGCATAAATTGGAAATTCAAAATGTGAGGAAATTTAAGTCCATATGAAATATTACCTGGAATAAAGAGAAGAGATGTGGGTTGTGGTCTACTAACTTGTATTACTGTAATGTAAGTGGGTAGTTTTTCATATTTATGCTCCCTAATTTTGGTTTGCTATCTGTATTAATATGTTGGTGGGAGCAATAGAGGCTAACATGGGATGGATGGAGAAAAGACCTGGATCAATAACCGATGTATGTTCTATCTCTTAAATCTTGTTTTAGATTAAAACAAAGCAGGATTTAGTAGGACAGATCTGATTATCGGAAGATATCAAAATATAGAGTACTTTTTCCAAATCAGGGAGAAAAATCAGAACCCTTTCTGTACCAATAGATGAATTAAAAAATGTCTCAGGCAATCAGTGTTCCTTTGCCAGCCAGCAAGGAAAACAAAGCAAGTTTTTGGGTTTTCTTTGCATCTGAACAAAAAGAATAAAATTTGGGAATTTCATGTTTTTATGATGTTGACAATCCACTGGGCTGCTTATTATGCTATACTGTGGTAGTCTTTTTACCCCAGTTCTGACATTCAGCCATTTTATTGGGTAGCAGACAGGACAAAGCAAGCATTCCTGCCAATAACTGTATAAAATGCCAGTGCAAGGCAAAATAATGCTGTTTGTACAATAACATTCACTAATTGTAAATGGGAATTCCCTTCTTGGCAAAACCTTGGGAATGTTACAAAGCCAGTACTTTGTCCAATGCTAATCCACCAGGATCACTTGTGTGCCACAGAGTCAATCTAATAGTTTGATTCCTACCTGGAATGCATTGGTGTCTTTTGGAATGCATGTTTTATGGAACAGCAAATTGTTTGAGAAATAGTTTGCAACATTCTATTCTATCCTTTTAGAAATACAGTTACTATAAGGGAAAATAGGAAGCTGAGCAAAATCTAAAGAATCACACAATTTCCAAAACTTATTTAAAAATTAAATATCCGCAATTTAAAATGAGCTTGGAAATAATCCTGATGCTTGCAATCCTGATTCCTACCTTCAGTATCATTGTTAATTGAAGCAGAAATTGAATTGGAAGAAAAATGAAGATATGGACATATAAAAAAATAAATTTCTAGTCATAAATTTTAACAAATTTAGTATTTCCTTCATGAAAATAAACATGTCTGGATCCTGTTGAGAAAATTTCCCACTTTCTTCTGCTACAGAAATCTGTGTCCACATTTGGGTTTTAGGCCTTTAGAAAGAATACAAAAGATAACTAAATCATAGAACAATTCATAGCAGAAGTTGTATGAGTTTGCTTGGTACAGAATTGATACATCTTTTATCTTCTGATTAGTTCAATGGCAGGTAGAGAAAATTACTGTCAATGGAAATGCCTCTAATTAATCTCCTCCCCTTTGGCTAACTGTATCTCACCATTCCATATAAGGCTGTATTTCAGGCCCAGCCCAAAGTGAGATGCTTCATTCAATAACTATGGTGACAAGGCTGAGGTGTTGAAGAGTTCAAGTCAGACCAGCTGTTCCATGCTTCTCTAATTTAAAAAAAACTCTTCATATATTTCAAGGAAAGTTTAGCAGGACATCTTCAATCTTAGCTAGGTTATATTTCCCTCTTTCCTAATCTGTATTTGAAGGAGGAAAACAATTCCACACATTATTTTGGCACTGTATATTTACGGTTAGAATGCCTACAAAAGGTGGGTTGTGCAGAGGATGTTTCTCATAGTCTATAATATCTATGGATGGCTACACCTGACAATATTCATGCAAAATAGTCAGGTACTATTAACTTCTGCATGGAAGTCATAACTTTTCTTCATGATTTACCTGGCAGCGCTGTGCCACATGTGCGTCCCTTTTTAATCTTTTCAGGCTTAATTTTTTTTTAATTTTATGTATTGTGAAATTTATTTGCCTCCCATCCCATTTCAAAGCACTCTTAATTTATCCATTCTAATCCTCCCTTGGGGCTTTTTTAAAATTTTGCTTGTTTTTCCCTCCCTCCCCCCTTTTCAACTGTGTCCATCAAAAAATAAAACACTAGATGGGAGACTCTTGATTAAAGGTATAGGAGCAGTAAAGGAGGTATACTCTTTAGCACTGATCTGCTTCAACAAAACTGTCCTTTTCCTGACCAGATGGTTCTACTTCAGTGTAAGGTGAGCGGTTTCTGAACTTCATGGTAGGCCACTGATGTGGTCTTCGCTGTAGTGCAAAAAGAAAGAGAAAAAGTTTCAATTTGAGAAAAGGAAGTTTTTTGTTAAACAACACACATACCTCTACCACACAAATTTCTATCTGACTGGTTTTATCATGGCTTACTAATTGCAGTTCTTGCCCTCCAATGTTCAATGTTGTATTAGTCTTCTAAAAAATGTTAGGAAGTATTCCTTCTCCAGTGTTATCTTTACCACAACACTATGTGGTAGACCAGGCTAATGTCCCCTAGAAAATTTCATCTGAATCTGCATTTCCCTGAATCTTAACTGAATACTCTAGCCATTGTTCAACACAAAATCTTAATCAAGGGTGATGTTTGGTTTGGGAAGAGCTTGGATAAAATGCTTTCTGCAGTTACTGACTTATTCTAGATCCGTGATGGTGAACCTATGGCACATGTGGCAGAGGTGGCACGCAAAGCCCTCTCTGTGGGCATGCATGCCGTTGCCAACTGCTTTTCTGGTTTCCGGCGTGCCAGCTGGTCTTCGCATGCACCAGAACACCAGAAACCCAAAATCTAGCTGGCCAGCAGGTCTTCAGGTTTCTGATGCTCTGGCACATGCGAAGACCAACTAGCCGGGGTTCATGTATACACTGAAAACCCGAAACCAGCTGGCTGGTGTGTGCATGTGCACCAACCAGATGGTCTTTTTGGTTTCTGATGCTGTGGTGTGCGTACACATTCCAGTTTGGGCACTTGGTGCTGAAAAGGTTTGCCATCACTGCTCTAGATCATTTTATTTTCTAGTTTTGCTTCCTTCCAAATCCTTTTTTCCAGATTCTTTTTTCCTTTTTTAACTTTTGAAAGAATCATGAAGTGCTGTCACTCCCCTCCCCTACTCTTAACATTTCTCCACAAAGGTAAGAATGGGAGAAGGAAGGTTAAATCAAATCCTGTTTTAATTTAAGCAACTTTTGGGCTGTTAAATTTGCAAACCATATACTTGCACCAGTGATACAAAATTGTTACTGCTCTGAAGCCATAGCGGGCACATCGAAGTGGATAAGACAGGACACAAAGCAGAGCCCCTTGGGACCAGTTTACGTGATAAAATCTTTATAATACTGGCCATTCATTTTGCCTTTAAAATTCCCCTACTTTGCAAAATGAAAAAAAAGAAATATTTGTTTGTTTGTTTTTATCTTGTCCTCTCTGCAGAGGTTCTGGACAACACCAAAGGGATGCTAATAGATTGCATATATCCTGTCGGATATATAATACTGCTTTTTTTTTTGTGCTCTAAATTATTTCTAAATCTTAATAAATCCAGCTTTTTAACAAGATAAAGTATAAACAAGGGACTTGTCTTAAGCTCACCTCAATGAAGAACAAAGCAGCACTTGAAGTAGGATTACTGGTGATATAGATGCCAGAAAGAATAATAGCAGCAATCAGAAAAACTGCGAGGAGGATTCCAACAATTGTTCCTGTATGGATTTGGGATCCCTCCTTTTTTGTAGGAACATGATCTCTCAAACCTTCTGAGAAGATTATTATAAGGAATGGGAAAAGAGACAGAGTGAGATTTCATGATTCACTTCTCAGTAGTGGCTCCAGCCCTTTGGAATATCTTCTTCCCTCCCATGAAATCCAGAGGGCTCTACTGCTGTTTATTTTTTCATCAACAAGTTACAGCTATTCTGTTTGAATGAGATATTGATACCGTTCATGAGCACCTTCTTTATCTACTGATTTGTGGAGTTTTTTGTATTTAATATTTTATCTTATTGATACATTCATAGAGTCTGTTAGTACAGGATATAAATCCTGGAAATCAATAGATCCATATACACTTGATGGAGTTTCTACATTGTGCAAAATGAAGATAAAGCAAGCACATTATGGTTAGCATAGCCACTGACTGACAATAGTTCCCTATACTTTTAGGCAAGATTCTGTTCCCCTATTAACTGGAAAGAATGCCATGGATTAAAAATGGTGTGGTTGGGATATTGTTGCCATTCTATGAAAATATAGTTTCATAATATGTGGAACTGAACTCCCGATCTTGGCTGTCTTACTGACGTGCTATCTTAGGCATGCTATCATTCACCTGTTGGACAAGAATCGGGGAGGTTTAAGTACATGTTTAGAAATGCAAGCTGACTGATTGTAGGACATCCCTATCTCTTAGCCCAATGAATTTTGTAAGGTTATTGTTGTGGTGGAGAAGGGGGAAATCAGGGGTGGGTTCTACTTACCTTTACTAATGGTTCTGATGATGCACGCGTTTGCGCGTGCCCAGAGCATGCGGAGCACACATTTGGCACACATGCATGCTTTGTGCGTGCACTTTGTGCACACATCCACCAAACGGGCGCTCGGTGCACACGTAGTAGCTTTCTTTGCAGAAAAAACCCTCAAAAAAGTGTTCTGCACAAGCGCGGAGCGCGCGGAGCAAAGAGAACGGTAAGTATGGGCCCAGCTCCTGATCGCGGAGAACTGGTTCGGTGACATCACAGCATCACCACAACCAGATCGCGCGAACTGGCCCGAACCAGGAGCAACCCACCACTGGGGGAAATGTGTGTGTAAATCCCTGGAGGAAAGGTGAATTTAATAAACACCATTTTAGTAGACCCAGTGGTGGGTTTCAAAATGTTTTATTACCAGTTCTGTGAGTGTGGATTGGTGGGCGTGGCCTGGAGGACGTGGCAGGGGAAGGATACTATAAAATCTCCATTCTGTTCCCACTCCAGGGGAAAGCTACTGCAAAATCCCCATTTCCTCCTGATCAGCTGGGGCTTGGGAGGCAGAGAATAGATGGGGGTGGGGCCAGTCAGAATTTTTATTACCAATTCTCCGAACTACTCAAAATTTCCCCTACTGGTTCTCCCGAACTGATCAAAACCTGCTGAAAGCCACCTCTGAGTAGAGCATAGTAATAGCACTTTTGCATATATTCTAATGCAATGCAACAACAAAAGTATATAAGATATATTGAGTTACTGACTACTGAGATATATAATTATTACTTTGAATAAGCTGAACATGCAGAAAATTGCATTTGCAGCAGCAGTACAAGAGAAAGAAATTGCTATGGGAATTTCTTATTATAGGAAATTTGCAAACCTTGTTTTAAATATAGGTATGTTTCTGTAACTATACATCCATTTGTTCATAGAAATAATTCAGAAATAGAACAGAAAAGGAAGAGAAAGTAGAAAAAGGAGGCAATAACTGGTGAAAATATTAAAATCTACTTCCAAAATAACATGATATTCTTTTCCAGCCATTAAAACAATAGCATCAAACCCAACAAGTTAATGGGGCAAACGACATAGTGTAACTAAACTGTAGCAGGAAACAGAAATAGTGGTGTTAAAACTATAATCTAGTAGAAGCAAAACCCATGGTGCTATTTGGAGCATTAACCAATAGGTTTGGTTAGCATTAACCAAATTAAAAGGAAAAAGTATGTAATAATCAAATAGGATTATTACAATTTGATTGAATTAATCAAAATAGGAGGTTGCCAAGGTCTTGAAAGACAGCTGCCAAATCCTTTCTAAAAAAAAGTTTCTGTCATCTGTCAACTGCTCCTAGCTGCTGCCACCATCTGGTCACTGAAGATTATCAGATAAAACAAAACCATCAACTCAACAACATGCATCAATAAGGGAAAGGGTCTGTTTTTGACAGAGCCTGTGTAGGAGTTTGACATGTGTTAGGAGGTTGACATGTCTTGTCTGGTGATTATGATGCCATTAAGGAATAGAAAAATATTACCTATACAATTTGTGATTGCTTGTCTTTTTAAAAACTTCAAGTCATGAAGCAATTTAATTAGTTTTGGATACAATGATTTGAGCAGGTAAAGGGGAGCATCAGCTACTTCTGTCAGAGATTAACAAAATGTCTTGAGGTTATTTCCCTCCTTCGCAATAACATCACAGATGGCATCTCTTTTATTAAGTGTTGTCCAACATCAATTGAAAAAAAAATAGCTTGAGAGCAATGTGTGTTATGTCAAACTCCTAAGACATTTTTCTCCAACCAGGTAATCTCCAGCTGTGTTGGACTATGTCTCCAATAATTATGTTGGCTAGAGATCCTGAAAGCTCTAAAGAATCTGTCTGGATAACGTCAAATTCAAAAATTTGTCCTAGACAGATATATTTTCACAAACTTTGGTCATAAGAAAGCACATACCTTCTCCTGGATTCTGGTTCAACTTTGTGTCATCTATAAGAACAAAACAAAAACAAAAAAGTGGAAATGAACTAGCATAACAAACTTTTCTTGACAACTTAGATCCCTCTATGCTGTCTACTAATAATCCTTCCAGAAGAAAATCCAGAAGCACTGTGATTTAAATTAAATGTCTGCTTAATTACCAGAGGGTGGGATTTTTCTTAAGATGGTGCAGTTAAATTACTGAATTAGGCAATGATTTAAATACTGGAAGATACAACAGCAGAGTCCTGTTGTGGCTCAACCCCCAAATTTTCAGAAAGAATGAGCAGGCCATTGGTGTTACCCTGTTGCAGAGAACTAGAGATTCTGAGTAAGGCTATTGAAAGGAACAGGAAATTTACTACTTTCTTCCCCTGAATATCTTTTTCTTACCAAACTCCCTCTCCCCCCACCATTCAACAGCTGGAAAAGTAGCTGACATTATTTGTTGCTCCACAGAACATATTTCTGCAGTTAAGGGACCCATATGGGTTGCAATTACTCCTGTTGTGTTTTATGACATTTCCCAATTTTTAAAATATATTTTAATCGTGTCTTTTTTATATATAATTCAAAGTAGTAAACATGCCAGTAATTCCTACTTTCCTTGAAAGAGTGACTAGCCCAAAGTCACCCAGCCAGCCTAAGGAGGAACTAGAGTTCACAGGCTCCCAGTTTCTAGGCCTTAAATTACTACATCAAATCAGCATATTTATCTATTTGTTTTTGAAAGGAAACAAAAGCATAAATTCATTTTTTAAATACATTGTTTACTGTTAAATGGCAGCCAAGTATTTTTTTAATACAATAAATAAATGTAGAAGGAGTCGCCCATAAGAGCTGGAGTTGAATCAGACCAAGCTTAGGACTGCTTTGGTGGTAACCTGATTTGAATTCTCATTCAAGATTTGTGGAATAATAATAAAAGGATATGTACCACTGAGAATGCACAAAGTGCACTTTTTTTAATCTATTGCACTACAGTTCCCATCATACCCAACCTGCATCATCAATAATGTATTGGACTGCAACTCTCATAATATCTTCCCAGCATGGCCTCTGGCTTCAGATGTATCTCTGAGGTCTTTCAAGTTCCACAATTTGTTTCTTTTACAAATAAAGACTTGGCACAGCTTTCTGAACAAATTTGCACCTACACATAACACATACAGCAGTGGTGAGTTGCTCCCGGTTCTGTTCGGTCTTAGAACCGGTAGTAAAACCAGTAGGCAGCTCTGCCCACCCGCCCCAACGTCACCATGGAGCGATCTGTGCATGTGCAGAAGCTTCTAAGCATGCAGAGAAGTGTGTGTGCGCGCGCGAAGCAAACCAAGTACACATGCGTGCTCCCATTGCAAACCAGTAGTAAAGGTAAATGGAACCCATCCCTGACATACAGTATGCATACATAAGACTTTGTAGTGATAAAATATAGGTTTTGTGTATTTATGTGTATGTGTGGATATGCATTGTGATAAAATGTGTGTATGGATTCATATATCAAACATTTTTTCTTCCCTGCCAGAGTTAAAAAAATGAACTAAGCAATTTATAGTTGTCTCCTCATTTTTTAAAAAGTCAATTCTGTCTTGAAAGGACTCGTCCTCTCTTTCCTTCATCACTGAAGGGCAAATATTAATATTCTTTTTGGTTTAATTTAATTAGCAAATGAAGCAGACACTATTAAGCAGCACACTTAAATCAGTACCTGTCACTAATCTCAGTGGAGAACAAAATTTGGTGCTAATTTAGGCACCTTGCATACATAATCCTGAGAAATAGAATTTTTTTTAAAAATGGGGAAAACTAAGCTAAATTGGAAAATACAATTGAGACCTGTGATGAAATACTGCACAGCTAAGTACTCTAAATGACTTTGCAGGGGTAAGTGTGGGGGAAAAAATCAAGATGGTGGTCACAACCATGCAATCTAACCCCATCTCTTTTGTAAGTGAATCAATGCTTATTTAAAAGGGGCAGGGATTAGATCACATGGTTGTCACCGCCATTTTGATTGTTTTTTCCTCTTCCTTGCATAGGAAGGCTTACTTTATAATTCTTCCAAATTTACATAACCTAGGTGATGGTTGTTTTCAAACAGAAGACATTGTTTTCATATAGTGCAACTAAGACAATTTTGGAAGGTGAGAATTCATAGCTATATAAGGGGGAGTGGGGAACCAAGCAAATCCTAAATCAATTTCAGAAAGGCTAATATATGACTTGTAGCTTTCTTGAATGGGCTGGAATGGTGCTGAACAGTCTGTAAAAAAAATTAAGAGAGCTGGCTATATAATTTGTAATTAGTGTCTGATAGACTAAACACACATGAATCACATGGCACAGCATCTTTTAACCTCACATGGTGCCTACCTTCTGTAGTTAAGCTGTCTATAAATTGGGAGGATGTTGTGATGGTGTCTTCTGGAAATGGTGTAAAGGGGCTATGATTGGGAGTTGAAGACATATAATGTTCATCCTCCTCAAATTCTGCACAAGTCTTCTCTGACTGAAATGACAACACAAAATAGTTTCTTTGGTTTCACCTGATGCCATTCCTCTCACTAATAGCCATCACTCCAAGCTTATTTTTTTAAGAACTGCAACAGTTCCTCCTCTTCCTAATGTCTTGTTCTTTGTTGGTTCAATTTTTTTTTAAATTATAAGTCTAAGGAGAAGGATTATAATACTATCAATATATATTGTTAATATATATACCATGTATACCATTTTTTCCTTTGCTAAATAGCAAGGTAAAATATGTTTTAAATACCAAGTTTAAATCAATAAACCCTATTTTCTAATCCCCTAGATTTACGTTTATTCTGGAAACATACAGAGATGGAGTCTGCAATCTTTAGTACCTGGAAATAACTGATGATTGGTTGATAAATTTTAGCCACTTTTCTAACACTGTCTTTTGTTTCTTCATCTTTGTCCAAATATAATTCAGAGATGTGCACACTACCTTTTTTGATACTGCTTTCTTAAACTCTGTACACAATCAAATGCACTGGACATCTGGAGCTAATTAAGTAAAATGGATCCAAATAAATATTCTTTAACTTCATTCTCCCAACTAGATTTTTAGCTGAATGGGGTATACAGTGTATACCAAAAGCCAGATCCCCATATAGTAATCACAATGCAGGTAGTCTTTGACTTATGACCTCAACTGAGCCTAACATTTCTGTTGCTAAAAAAGATAGTTGTTTTGTCTCATTTTATGATCTTCCTTGCAATTGTTAAGTGAATTGCTGCAGTTGTTAAATAAGTGACACAACTGTTAAGTGAATATAGCTTCCTCCTTGATTTTTGTCAGAAGGTTGCAAAAGGTGATCACATCACCTTTTGACACTAGAGCCATCATACATATGACCCAGTTGCCAATTGTCCAAATTTTGATAACATGATCATGGGGATGCTGCAACAGTTGTAAGTGTGAAAAATGGTCATAAGTCACTTTCTCCTATGCCATGATAACTTTGAACAGTCACTAAATGAATGATTGTAAGTCAAGGACTACTTGTATACTTTATTAACTTTTTTTCCCACAGAAAATATTATTGTATTTAGGAATATTCAAAGTTATATATCAAAAAAGTAAAAAAAAAATGTTTGGAAGAAAATGGTAATTAATTCAAATATTTAAATGTAATGTATATAATAAATTGTTTATGGGACTGACTGTTGGCAACCCTATATCTATTACTACCATATTCTCTTATTCCACTTCTATGCTATCTTCATTAATGCTCTACTCTTCAAACTCCAACTGTGTAGTCCAATAGTTTTCCTTTTCTCTTTTCCTATTTAAATATCATGGGAATTCCTTAAATAGTAACAGCACTTAGACTTATAAACTGCTTTAAAGCTCTCTCTAAGCGGGTTACAGAGTCAGCATGTTGCCCCCAACAATTTAGGTCCTCATTTTACCCACCTCGGAAGGATGGAAGGCTGAGTCAACCTTGAGCCTATTGAGATTTGAACTGCCAAATTGCATGCAACTGGCAGTCAGCAGAAGTCGCTTGCAGTACTGCACTCTAACTACTGTGCCACCGCAGCTTCCCTCTACAATTTTCTTGCATAATCTGCGAGAATCAGCAGAAACTCCTATCTTCACAAACCCAGCAAATATGTGTGTTAGATTGACATCTTTTTCTCCATATACTCAAGGTAACATACATAGCATTCTCTCCTTCAAGGCCAACATAGCGTCCATAACTAAGAGTGGACCTAAACTCATCCAATCCCTTAGCTACCACATGCCTAGGAACTCACATTTTTCTCAATTAATGTCTGCCCTGTATGATTTCATGCCACCATCTATCTTTACGACCTTGGCTCAGCTGCAGGAACTTCTCTGAATCTGGTACTTGGGTGGGTATAATATTGTTCTGCTATTTGGAGGCAGGAATTTATCCACTAAAGGGAACTCTTGTTTGATCTGTTTTTTAGCTTCTGAATTTCAATATACTTTAGGTCCTTTAAGGAAATGCTGACTTGATATGTTTTGCTCTACTCCCTCAAGAAAGGAAGCTACGGTAAATAATGAAACATGAACATGACAAATTTATCTCTTCTCCTGATGAGCTACAAATTCTATGCAAAACATCTATTTCTTTCTTTTTTCCAGTTTCTTTTGTTTCCCTTTAGTGAGGAGTGGGGATGAGGAAAGTGTTTTTTGAAACTTGTTCTCAACATTTCAGGTTTGATAAAAATAAAGATGAGTGTGGATTATTTTTTGTGTGGACAGTGGGAACATTGGGAATGCAGAGTTGCCCATTGCATTAAGCCAGAGCTGATTATTTTATCTTTTTACAACTTCATTATCTATAACCATTACTTCTTGGCCGCAACTGTATTCCAGCCACTCTTCACGGTATCGGTCAAGGCCACTGGAGCACCTACAGAAAAAGAAAACATAAGAGCTGACACTAAAAGAAAAATAATATGGTAATGCTTGTTAGATTCTGTCTTTACTGGGAATGTTTTTCCTATGAAATCTAGGAAATAGTATGATATTCTTTGTCTCCTTTTGTGGCTGTGGCTAAACTTAGCTAAAGTAGAGTTGTTTATTGTTCAGTGTATTGTGGGAATGTAGTATATTAAATGCAGGGAACAACTATGTGTTGTTAATCCCAGTTTAACTAACTATGTGAACCAAACCTCTAGGTAGCATTTTCTTGCATGCTTCCACTTTGCTGCATATGGGCTGCTTCAGCAAATGTACACATGGAAAACAAATGTAATGCAGGAAGAAAGCATATAAGAGCACTCTATTTCTTATGAGGAATTATATCAACACTGCATAGACTAAGATTCGTAATGTTTTCTGTTAGGTAAGCGGGAGACTTTTGAAAGATCCAAACATGAGGGGCTTAACTTGAAAAAATCTACATCAAAGTGCCAGAATTAAGTCTTTATGAAGTTATTTTATGAAAACTGCAGCCACTTTATCCAAATTATTCTCTCTCTCTCTCTCATCCTCTCTCTCCAAATTCTTGAGACTCCCCCCCCCCCAATCTATCCCTAAGATTATAGCTTCCCAAAGAGGCAGTAAACTTTTTGCTAAAAAGGCCTGCTGGCATGTCTGTACCAAGCTACAGTTGTCTGGCCTTCATAATAACAATGTTGGCATCAGAGCAAAAAGTTGGAGTCTCCATCCTCTGCATACTATGCTAACAGTGGAAAGCCCTAGGACCATCTGGTCCAATCTATGTGGGAGGGCCAAGTAATTTTCTTAAGTATGATCTTATCATCAGAATTCCCAGCTGGGTTTAGTACACCAGACACATGGACACCAAATAAATATAACAAACACACAAAAAGGGATTTCTTTAAGGAACTAGAGATTCCATTCCACTGC
Source organism: Grayia smithii (assembly GCA_032468115.1). Lineage (NCBI taxonomy): Eukaryota > Metazoa > Chordata > Lepidosauria > Squamata > Grayiidae > Grayia > Grayia smithii. Next base: position 30,377 of record JANHFM010004607.1, on the reverse strand, counting down.
AGCTGGGTGCGAAGCATGTAAATGTTCCCTTAGCTACTTTTGGAGTAGACTCTTGGATCTACTCCAAGAAGCAGCACCTCATGATTCTCTTGAAGAACCCTGCCCCACCACAACCAATGAGGTTGTGATTTTTCAATGGAGCCCAAACCCAGCCTGTTCTTCCTGCATATTCATTATACTGTGATTTGCTGCTGCTCTGAGGAGCTTGGGAGGCAAAAGATGTGGCAGAAAATCAGTCTCTCCCAACACACTCAAAAGTCAGGAGTTACATGTTCACATGTGGATTGTTCCTGGTACGAAGATGCCCAGGAAGAAAAGAACCTCATTTCTGATGTCTGCAGAGCAATCAGCTGTTGCCTTGCAACTCCACAATTTTAGGCAGCCTGTTGAGCATGTTGGGAAGTATCCCTGTAGCAGATGTGGGTATTGATAGGATTCATCATTTCCATCTTCATTTCTGAATGCATCAAAGAAAGTATACTTTTTTCTGGAATTTTCTTGGATTTTTCTTGGAATTCAGGTTAAAGTTTAACATATGGATATGTATCATATGGGCATAAATCTAATGGATCCCTTGTTTTAGTTATTCATAGAGCACATTAATTTCTCATTTCTCAGAGTACATAACAAAAGTGTATCTACTTTATCAAGCATATTACTCAGTTGGGACCATATGAACAAGGCATCCTATTAAGCTAGCTAAAAAGTTGATGAAAAATACTGTGTTTTAGAAAGATACTGCATTTACTACCAGAAAAAAAAATGACTACGTTTTATTTGTTGCACAAATGCATTAGTGCTTTTGTTATATTTATATTACATTTATTATCATCCCTTCAGAAATTAGACTGCCCCCCCCCCTTTCAGAAGGCCCTGAAGATGTGATTCTGCCAGTAGGCCTGGGGAACAGAGTGGGACAGAGCCCTTTAAACGGCTGATATGATTGTGTGTTGTCGCTGGGGTGGGAGGCTTATTTTATTATTTGTATTTTATTTATTTATTTGTTTGTTTGTTATGTTTTTATTTCCTGTAAGCCACCTTGAATTGCGTGAGCAAATAGGTGGCAATATAAATTTTCCAAATAAAAATTAAAACAGAACTGGAGGACAGATGTTGAGGGCCTCACTCCACAGAAAGCAAGACTCTCAAAATGCAGTTCTTCTTCCAAAGCAGGTCTGGTATGTACAATTCTGCTTTAAGAGAGAATAGGAGCCTTGAAGTTGATCATTTAACTATAGAAGTATTTCTCCCCAACTTTATGACATCTGTGTCACTGTTGATTCACAAGACACATTCACCAGGTTGTAATTTTGCTGCTATTTTACCTCAATGTACCGTAGGCCTTTCCATAAACCCCCATCTCCCCTGGCTTTTTCTGTTGCTATAG
>JANHFM010004605.1:101745-117598 GCA_032468115.1 Grayia smithii | reverse complement strand
ATATATATATATATATATATATATATATATTGCTGGCTTTGTTGCTGTAAGTGGATTGATTGGCTGTGTTGTTACGAAACAGCCAACTAATCTGCAAGAATTAACTCCATCAACCAATCAGGATGTAACAACACAGCCAACCAATCCGCTTACAGCAACGAAGCCAGCACTACCCACCTCCCCATCAGTATTTATAGAGAGACAGCATAAACACGAAGCCGAAGACACCAGCCTGAAGATGATGAGTGGACCTCATCAAAATGTTGCCAAGACACTCCCAATCTTACATGGGAAAAAACCCAAATACGCCAAGACTTGCATATATATATATGCAAGTCTTGGTGCTGTATTTGTTAAAACGCTTTAAAATTTGGGAAATCAGAGTAATATAGATCAGAAGTGATAACATACATTGCTGCAAGGTAAGATTGCTTGAAAAGTTTGATCTGTGTGCAATGCGTTATGAACTTATTCTGATTTTCATCTAATGTAGATTAAAATGTAATTATAGTTCAGACTTCATTAAATTCTGAGTTCTTAGTTCAAACATTTATTTAAAAACATGTTTTGTAAGTTTAGAAATGCAGTTAGCAAATTTATTCAGAAATCCATATTATTGTGACAACACCAAAATGTATTTTAAAATCTGTATTTAAATGCAAATCTGAAGTAGATTTTGAATATATTGCCACTTAATGTGTCAGTGGGGTATAGAAGCCTTCAAACTGAGCACATGTAAGAATGATATGAACCACAACATATAACTGATAACTTTGAAATTAACATCTTACCCTGCCAACTTCCACCAGGTTGGTGACCATGACAACACTTGCTGAATTCTCCTGCCAGATCATCCTCCAAAAATCCTTCACTGTCTCTTGCATTGGCCCTGAAGCCAGAATAAGTAAAACAAAAGAGATCTTCCAAAGATTACTTTAGCACAAACATTTCAATTTACTTGTCTGTCTGCCAACTGCCCTTCTACTACCGAAACAAAATCTCTTAAGTGTGCCTGCTTATTTTTTTAGGTGAGGTCTGAAGAGCGATACATCTGTTGAATCATATAAGTAACTAGGATTTAAAATACTGTGCTAAATTTCAGTTAGTACCACAAACAGATATAAATACTCATAATTGAAGATCACTTTGGAGTAACACATGAGACAAATATAGAATATTAATTTATGCTGGGATACAGTGCTAGGTCTGGTAAGAATACTTACGAAGTATAAATGGCACCCAAAATTCGAAATGCACCCTTAATTATAGGGTGAGACGTTAAGTGATAATACTCCTGGGTCACATTTTAATTACCAAATGAATGTGTGACTTTTAACAGAAATCTTTTCATTGCCTTTGAGAATTGAGTGCTAGGTTCTGCTTTTCATATTTCTGAATGTGTTTTTCATCTTTTAAAAAAACTGTATTGAAAAATGTGTGAAAAAATATCATTTAAAAAAAATAAAATTAAAGGATGGAACACAAGTTTAATTAATGACAAAGGAATCTTACTGATTGCAATATAATTCCTATGAAACCAAGTGCAACACATGTGAAATTTCAATTATTATGCATAAAAAAAACCCCAGGTGTGTATTAAATTGTCCTAAACTCAATGCTTCTGTCAAAACAGAATCAAACTCTTATTTTTAATCTTTAGAAAAATATTCTAAGATAACATGTCCAAAAAGAAAAAAATTAAATGCAAGAATTCATACTGTTATTAAAGAAATCATAATTAATTTGCAAAAGAACTTTTAAGTGAATCTATGTTAAAATTGCAAGTATGAATAACAAACTAAATATATCTCTATGGTACTTTGCCCTAAAGCACCTACAATAAAGCACCTATCTTTCAAATTAATGACACTACCAGCTTTCAGGCATCTTTATACCTTTTATTTATTATTTTTATAAAACCTTCGCAACCTGTCATTCAGATCACACTCTGATTCTATAGTACTTACCTTGAGTTGCAATGTAATGATGAGGCCGATGGTATCCCTAAAAAGAAGACAAGGAAGGGAAACCCATGAATTTCAATTTCAGGCACAATTTAGATATGCATTTGATTTGTTAAAATTTTGCTTAAAATCACAAAAATCAATGTTGTCTTTGATGCATCCAAAGTAAGAAAAGGGATATGAAAATTGCATTTCCCCTGTATCCTCAGGACAGAGACAGAAAATCCTCACTCATTCAATTATTAGAATTAGAGTATCAATTAGAGGAAGGATAGTGATGGAGACCGAGTATCTGGATGCTTGGGACAGATAAAGAGACAGGTAAAATTTTCAGACTGTATTTTATAGCTGGAAAACTAATGAGGCTTTCTCAAGGTGACCACTGCAGACTTTTAAAGATCGTATCTGAGCTGGGATACAAAGAGTCCCAAAAATGTTAGTTATATAAAACTACCCTGAATGAAAAAGAAGAATAGTGTCATTCATGAATTATTTATAGTAGGAACTGCCTCAGATTTCCTGATACTTTTCCTGATAAATAAACCATTTATGTATCAATAAGAGATTTATGACTAGGGATAAAAACTAGACTTTACTTTTATATTGCCTGCCTAAACCATATTTACTTTAGGATTTAGCTGATCTTCTCTGCTAACGAAACAAATTTGGAGAAATTTGTGTCTCCTCATCTGTGGCACACACATCTGTTTCTTGTCAAAGCAGAAGCGGTCATTAGCTTGAATGTGGGGTATTTTTTTTAAGGAAATCATGTAGGGTATACATTTTTACATATTTTCCCTTTTCTTAATTGGAGAATCTTTTAAAAACACTGTGATTTAATTGACAATTATAGAAACTAACATGAGAAAAGAGGATGTGTAGTACTTTGCTAGAAGTTACAGACTTAATTTGCTTCAAAATTCAGTTTTTTATTAGTCATTAGTCATTAGTATATTTAATTTGTTAACTTTATCCTTCTTTCTGTTCTTTAATTTCACAAAATCTCTTCAGGATACTTTATATATAGATTTACAATAAACACTGCATTTCCAGTTCCTGATCTTTTTTCAACAATCATCACATTGATTAGCATGGTTACACTTCTAATTTTCTAACAACTTTGGGGTGGTTGAGATCATGGGAAGAAGAAAAACTACAACTACCCCTTCAATATATTATTTTGTCAAAATTCAAAGAAGGCTATTTAGACATCGGCATTTGAAGGCATTGCATTCCTTTGTATGTTTACTTAATAGTAAATTCCACTGATCTCAAAATGTCTAAGATTGTGGAGGGTGATTGCTGGTTAAAATAGACAATATTAAACAAGTAATAAACAATACTTCAGAAAGATGAGCAAACAATCTGACACAGAATAAGGCACTTTCCTATACTCTTAAACAATATAAAGCATATATTCAATCCCATTCAATCCACATCCCATTCAAATAAAGATAGTCAAAAACAGAAAATTACAAGCACAGCATGAGCCATTCTTATTCAATTAGTCAATTGATTAGTAAATCATTAATTTATATTGGCTTTGGGATACAAATTTTGATCCAAACATTATACTTTCTTCCTCTTTTTGTTTTTTGTTTATTTTACAAAATTCCATCGGAAAAAATGTGCCTGATTCTTAAAAACCCTGGACTCTATCTTATGGTATGAGTGTGATTTAGTAATTTCCAATCCCTTGCTTGGCAAAGGCCTCACTTAAACCTGCAAAGTATCAAGTAACTGGATCTAGCTCCATTTTAATTTACCATGATGCTCTAATTACTTTTAGGGAAATTTAGTGGAGTAGATGTTCATAAAAGGCAATGGCTAGTGTACTGCTACTGTCTTCTATCAAAATATAGTTATTTAAACCTAATGCAGTCCACTAAGTAAGGATCACACCCAAAGACAATTTGCTTAGCGATTCTTCAAACAAAAACCTCTCTGTGCAAAAAATATTTTCTTACAACACTTACATCAATATAATTTGCATTAATATAATCTGAATGAGGATCTCCATCTAGTAACTGTAGTCTCACCCTGGAGTGATCATCTGTAAATAATTGGTAGAAAGTGTTAATATTAAATAAAAGAACATTAAACCAAAACAAATAGGAATGCAAAAATGTACAGTATACAAATGGAGTAAACTTAGAAGATGTTTTCATGTTTATGTTTCCATTTAAATGTACATAATATTGGTTCCAAATACCATGGCTAAACTATCCAGCAATATGTTTATTGTGTATTTTACGGTAAATCCTGATTTGTTAAAGCCCTGCTTGAACTTAATATAATCTGAACGTGGTACAGGTTTTGTACTATGGTATTTGTTGGACTGTATTTTGAATCATTGCACAAGGTAATATAAACCACACAAACCACACAGGTGTCTTTAAAAAAAAAAAAAAAAGATGATGAGAGAGGCTTAGGTTTTCAGTGATATATTGAGATTTGACTTTGATTTTATATTTCTGTTGTTAATTACCAAGATACACAGAGTAGATATGCATATAGTATAAATAGAATGGATGATTTGTGTTAGATGATACCTTCAGTATCTGTTTATGTTAAAATTCATTGACAGAGGGAATCAGCCATGAATCAACATACAGGTTTTAGTCTGACCTTTAGTCTTCAGGAGAATCAGGAGAATAGACTAATCAGAGGAGGAGATCCAGCCAATTTATGCTATTAGTTTTAAGTGCCATCTGCTCTTGCACAGAGCTCAGGCTTTTTGTTTTAATGTACATTTGCTGACAATACAATACTTAGGTAGACAGAACATGAGTCAATTCCAACTGAATATGGGAAGGATTTTACAATGCCAATTTTAAGACATATCTATTGTAATGATAGTAGCAAAAAAATCTTTTTCTGCACCATAAACTCCTGCAACAGTTATCCTTCTTAATATTCAGTTTTCTTATTAAGGTTTTAAGCATTGTAAGAGTTATGAGATTTTGGTTTCTATATGAATTTGCTTTGGTCGCAAAAGTGAGAATAAAATAATCCTTTATTTATAAAGAAAGCCTGTAAAATACTAATTATCAGAAGCTTTGGAGGTGCAGTGATTAGAATGAAGTATTGCAGGCTAACTCTGCCCACTGTCAGGAGTATGATCCTGATCAGCTCAAGGTTGACTCAACTTTCCATCCTTCCGAGGTCGGTAAAATGAGGACCCTGATTGCTGGGGGCAATATGCTGACATTGTAAACCACTCAGAAAGGGCTGAAAAGCACTGTGGAGTAATATATAAGTCCAAAAGCTATTGCTATCATTTGAGGATATAGCAAGATTCAGAAATATGGTGATAAGCTGAAACAATGGGCAGAATCCAGTAACGTTAAGTTTAATAGGTGAATTACAAACACAAATGTTTGGGTAGGAAAAAGCTAATGAGTATAGGATAATGGGAGCAGACTGGGAAGTAGTGCATATGTAAAGGATATAGATATTGTGTTTGAGTTGAGCACAAATCCTCTGAGTGATGCAGCTACAGAAGAACAAATACAGTCTTAGCTGTATTAAGAGAAATATAGTGTCAAGATTGTCTCTATTCTATAGACAACACTCAGAATATTGTATCTAGTTCTGGGCATTGTGTTAGAAAGAACACTGAGAAACTACAGCATGATCATAAAAGTGTAACCAAGATGATAGGAAGCAAACAAGGATTACAGTTGGAGATACTGTATTAGTTACAGTATATTTAATTCAGAGAAGACAAAACAAAGGTAGTTATCTTCAAATATCTGAAGGATTGTTTGAAGATGCATTGGAATTCTGAATTGTTCAGAATTGTTCCAAAAGATTGACAGCAAATCAGTTTATATTACAAGAAATACATTTTTTACTAGCTGGTAAAATTAATTTTCAATATTTCGACATAAATATGACCTAAAACATGATCAGTAGGCAGTGTTGGATCATTTTCATCAATAAATAAATGAACAAGCACATTTAATTTTTATTCATTTAATTGGGTTCTTTGTATCTAGTTTTAGGACTTGTATAGAGAACAGATCACATTTTAGGTCATATATATGCAGAAATGTTTAAAATACAAAAGGGTTGACAAACTTTTAAGCTCCACTCTATGTTGCAGTCTTGCGTAATTCAGAGCAGTGGTTATTCAACAGGAGACACACTGCTGAAGAGAAGGCCTATATGTCTGTCATTATCACACCAAAACTCAAGCCTTGACATAGGCAACAATAATATATATAACAGGAGGATCTAAGTTCATGTAAACTTAGTTCATACATTTTGTATATTAATACAGGTATATTTATACAGGACTTACAACTGATTGCTTACAGCCATTTGAAATTACAATGGATTTATAGTCCATTAAAAGTTACTTATAACTGGACCTTGAAGTTATGATTGCTGCATCACCCCTGAGGTCATGTGATCACATTTTGGGCACTTTGCAACTGGTATGCATTTATGATCAGTTGCAGTATCCCATGGTCATATGATCACATGGGATGACATTTTTTACAGGGTTTTTTGGCAAAAAATGGCAAACATGCCCATTGCATAAAATGGGTTTGCACATACAACCATGTGGTTTGCTTAACTACTGCCATGGTAAAATTGAGTCCAGTCATAGGATGCTCTGATTTATGACACCAATCACTTACAATCAATATTCTGGTTCTGACTAAGGTTTTAAAGTCAAGGACTACCTATATTTCTTCTTCCTACTAATTATTAATAATAGTTTTGTAAATTAATTCTGGGTCATAATTTTGGAGAAATTATAACTGATTACTATGAAAATAGATTACTCTGTGTGAACTAAATGTGTGGTTTTATTGAGATTATAGAATTTTTCTGTAAATTGCTTTGAGCATAATGTATTTATAGAAAATGCCATAGTTAACTTTATTACAGTCAAATAGACCATGCAAAAACAAGCATCCATTTATAAAGTGATATAAATTGACAAAATAACCTCCAAACCTCCAAATATCAACTACTTCATTGTTAGAAGAAATTAGTGCAGCTACTTCGTGTCTACCAAATGATGGCCACAAGTTTTTCATTTTTCTGCCTACAAGTCATCTTGCACACAATATGTTATATCTCTCTCTCTGGATTCTGATCAGTTTGCAATATATCAGATATACTCATGCCAGGAAGTGCTACGAATTAATAAAAATGTTAAATTATTACATAGTAGTTATAATTTCAATCTTAATTTCTTGGCAAGGATCAAAAACTAGTCGACTGATTTTCAACTACATACAAAATAAAATGCACACAATATAGTTGCCCAGATTACATGGGAATGGCAGCTATAATTAATTTAAACAAGTGAATGAATAAAATAATAATAGATCAAAGCATAGCAAAAAATTCCAGTACAAAAAAACAAAACAAAACAAAAGTATTCTGTGTTATCGGATTTGAACTAGTTCACTTTTGATTCAGTATTGCAGTGAGTATAGCCCCATACTTCCTATTACATTTATGTTCTGAATTTAATAATATGTTCAATACCTCCCCTCCACCGAAAATTACCAGTGTTTACAAATAGTTGAAAAAATACAATAAAAGAATAAAATAAAAATTACAATATAAATGTCACAGTGTTAGAAGCAAGAGGTTCTTTTCATTATCCCATTTGTCAACAATACCATTATGTACTGCATTGGCTGCCAGTCACTTTCTGGATACAATTCAAGATGCTGGTCATTACTTATAAAACCCTTCATGGCGTTGCATATCACAATTGTTCCTGCTGACCCTGCTGCTGGTCCTGTCTCTTAAACCTTATCATCTTGCAGGACCAAAGAAATATTCTATGTATGCCCATCCCACTTCTGGAACAGTTTGAGTAGCATCCACACACTGAAACAATTCTGGAAGGCTTATAAATCTAGTTCTGTTCCAGGGACTGCAGTGAATGTGGTTATGAGGTCCTTATTGTTGAATTTTTACACTTACTGTTATGGTATATGATATTATTGTGTCTGGGTTTTTTTTTAGCTTGGGCTTTCTGTTGTCTTTTATGTTTTAAATTTTTAATATATATTTTTGTTAAAGGTTTTTAACAACCAACCCAACCTACTATGAAGTAAGAAAAAGGAAAAGAAAGAGAAATCAAAAAGGTCCAAAAAAGGAAAGAAAGAAAAAAAACGTGTAAAGCTTCCAATTTTCTCTGCAGCTGTAATTGCTACAATTATAACTTACTTGATGGGTACAAGAGACCTCTCTTCTTTCTATGATCTATTAAGTTTAATCATTAAAAGCATAAATCATAAGCTTGTTTTTTTCTGTTTCATGCAAAACATCTATAAGGGGTTTCCAGTCAGCAATACATGTAGTTAACAGTCTTTTTTTCTGATCAAAGAAGTCAAGTTTCAGCAGCCATTCCTCCATTGTTGGTAATACTGAATCTTTTCATCTTTGTGCATGCCAGGATCTTACTGCAGTTGTCATGTACAAAAATAAAGTTCCATGATTTTTTTCCAACTTTTTGTCCACCAGTTCCAAAAGAAAAATCATTGCTTTCAACTGTATATTCAGATGCTCTGAATTAGAACATGTTCTTGAATTTAGAGTTTTCTAGCTTTATTACAAATCTACCACAGGTGACAAAACATCCCTTCTTGTTGTTCATAATTCCAGCATACATTTGAAGTGTTTTTTTTACATTCTAGATAATTTCTCTGGTGACAAATACCAATCATACAGCATTTTATAAAAATTCTCTTTAATATTACAACATAATGTAAATTTAAATCCTTTTAACCACATATTTCCCCTTGGTACATCTGTATATTATAACCAAAATATTGAGCTCACTTTATCATGCAATGTTTCACTTGTTCTTCTTCAGTTTCCAATTTCAATAGAAATTTGTACATTTTAGCAATTACATGTTCATCATTTGTACACAGTTCCATTTTAAACTCAGTCATAAAATGTTCAAAACCATGAATTATTTTATCTACTTTAAATCTTTCTAATAATTGTAAATGAGAAAAACATGTACAATTAGATTCTCCTGCCCCTCTGAGTTCTTATCTTGATTTTGTTTTACATTTTTCTTGACAATATTCTTGCATCTGACAATAGGTTAGTCATTTGTATTTGTTTATTATTGGTCATCTGTAATATGATTCTTGTTCTGAGAGCTGCAGAAGTGTTTTCAGGCATAATCTGGGTTTTTCTATTCAATATTCTCAATATGGCATATCTAACATAATGTTTTTAAAATTCATGTTGACCTTGACTTTATTGTACCACAAATATCCATGCCACTCAAATCTCAGGCTTGGTTCTTCTACATCTGAAAGCCAACAACATCCACTCTCTCATCCAAACCAGAAAGCAAGGTGTAAAATACAATTTCAGATTAAACAAATCCAGGCCCCCTCTTTCCTTTGCATCTTGCAACAATTTATATTAATTCATTTATAATTCTGTTACTGGTGCGTCAATTTCAGTAAAAGTATTGTCTGAAACAAAAACATCATTCTAGATAAAACATTCATTTTTATCACAGAAATTTTCCCCAACAATGATAGTTGTACTTTGCCACATGTTAATATATCCTTTTAAAACTTAATTCCATACCTTAACATAATTATTCTGAAATTAACACGTGGTTTATATTTATCATAAAGATACCCAAATATTTTACCATTTTCTTGGTCTTAAAACATGTTTTATCTATCAGTTCTCTTCTGTTTTTTATTGTTTATTAAAGTTAAAACCTATTGCTCCACATTATTTAATTTGTTCATTAGTATTTCAAATCCCTTTAAAGCATCTCTCAGAATCAAAATCAAGGCATTTGCAAAAACCCTTAACTTCTAAGTTTCTTTTTATACTTCTACATTCCTCTCATCTTATCTTACATCTCTATTCAATATTTCCAGAAGAAAAATAAACAAGAGAAGTGGCAGTGGGCAGTCCTGCCTTGTCATAGTTCACTCCAAAACCCATAACTTCTAAAACTTTAAACAAAAAGGGTTAGTTCAAATTGTCAAAGGCCTTTTCTGTGTCTAAGAAGATTAGTGCAGCTAATTTTTTATTATTATTTTACTCCAAATAAAAACCCACAAATTTATTGTCTGTCTATTAGCCAGAATCATTTTAAACAATTTGTAGTTATTTACAATGCAACAAGTAAATAATGACATCAGCCTATCGTCTTCTGTAAAAGTCAGATTTTGTCCCTCTCTAGTTATTAATGTTATACTGGCCTCTTTCCAGTGTTCTGGGAAGTGTTCCTCCCTCTTGTAGGATAGTGTGTGTTGTATATTGCAAAGGTTGCAAAAATTCATTTTCAAAACATTCATAATTAGAACCTGATAATCCATCTGGTCTAAGAATCCTTCCTAATTTAATATTTTTATAGCTTCAGAAATTTCTTGTATTATTCATAAACTGTCCTCAGTAAATTTTGTTTCTTTAGATATTCATCTGTTTTCTCTAGAGAGATGTCATTTCTTTTATCAGGTTATAATAATATTGATGAGATGCTTTTTGCATGGCCACTTTGCCATTAACACCATATCTCCCTACTGTAATTTCAATATAATTTTCTTTTCCTTTTTTTTTTTGGTAATTGATATGCTACCCTCTTCTCAGGTTTGCAAGGTAAACTGTTTTTTAGCTTTACATAGTTCATTTTTATTTCCATTTCTCTTACTCTTAACATACATAATTGCCATTGAAGATGTTTAATTTGTTAAGAGGCACTTATCTTCTCTGGAGAATTCTTTAGTTCTTTTTTCCCCTCTTTACTGCATCCAAAATAGCAGTCATGTTTTTTTTTAATGTGCATTTGTAATTTGTACCCTATTGGAGTGGGCAGTCATAAATAATAATAGTAAAATAGACAAAGTAATAGAAAATGAAAATACTAAAGTACTCTGGGACTTGAGAATTCAAACAGACAAGCACCTGCCACATGAAGACTTAGCAATTGTTGATAAGAAAAACAAAAACATGATAGTACCTGGAGACAGCAGAAAAGAAAGACAAAACCTGGAGAAAATCACAAGATACAAATACCTGCAATTCCAAAATATTTGGAGCACCATTTGAACACCATTAGCACTGACAAAATCACTACAAGTCAATTGCAAAATGCAGATCTATTAGTTGCAGCTTACTTCCTGCGACCATACATTTAATACCATTAAACAACAACATCTGCCTATTCCAGGTCCTTGGGAAGGACGTGATAGGTGGACAAAAATGACAAATCCAGTCTAACTATGTGGCTGACTGCCACCAAGCACAACAACAATTTTCCCCAATGGGGAGCCATATACTTCCAGTCCTCCAAAGGATTCTCAGACAGTTAATGGCCTTCCTTCACGACAGCTTTAGTACTAATCTGTCTTTGGATGGAGGATTGTTTCAAACAAAGTCCTCTATTTTATCTCACTTGTGACACATTTTTTTAAAAAAAATATTCCTATTATTTCTAAGAAACACCATTAATTGCTTTCTTAATTCAAATCAACAATTCTTCCAGGAGAAAAAGTCGTGATCTTGTTATCTATTTTCCAGCTGTTTTCATTCATAAGCTCACCTCTATTTTGTCATTCATTTTAGCAGTGGTTAAGCTTCTCCTTTTCTTGAACAATGATTCAACTTTGTAAACATTCTCCTAAAGGTTAACATCCTTTTAATCAGTTTGATATTGCTTTCTTGGCACTTTCTAGCTACCTACCTTGTGCTCAATGTTCTATGCCCCATTAACACACTTAATAAATAAATTCTCATTCCTCCTTGGTGCTGTTATACAACTTTGCTTATATATCCTGGATTCAATTTATTTTAATTTATGTGAACTAGAAGCTGTGTTGTGGTTTAAGTCAGACAGCTAGGTTGCATTTGTATCCTTCAAACACATTACATGAGCCTTTAAAGCATTTTTAAAGCATTATCATTTGTGCAGCTATTTTGAACTGAAGTAGAAAAGGTGTTTTTGAATGTGATTATGTGAGGCATCTATTTGCACTTCCTTAAAATGAATGCAATTTATTGGTTCACCTAGAAGCCAGATAGTTCTAGAAGAATACATACTGAGTTAAGGAGCACTAAGCTCATTTTACCCTAACATTACATGGAACTCCAGTAAAAGTGTAGCTTTTTAGGGAGACATCAATAACAAAATAACAGAGTTGGAAGGGACCTTGGAGGTCTTCTAGTCCAAGCTGCTACTCGGGCAGGAAACCCTATACCATTTCAATAGTTGTCCAATGTCTCCTTAAAAACTTCCAATGTTGGAGCACCCACAACTTCTGGGAGCAAGTCATTCCACCGATTAATTGTTCTAACCATCAAGAAATTTCTCCTTAGTTTTAGCTTTCTTCTCTCCTTGGTTAGTTTTCATCCATTGCTTCTTGCCCTGCCCTCAGGTGTTTTGGAGAATAGTCTGACTCCCTCTTCTCTGTGGCAACCTCTGAGATATTGGAACATGTCTCCCTTAGTCCTTCTTTTCATTAAACTAGACATACCCAATTCCAGCAACCATTCTTTATATGTTTTAGCCTCCAGTCCCCTTGCTACATCATCAACAGATATAGCTAATATGTCCAAATCCTTGCCAAAGCTTTTCCACTTTGAATTAAAGTAATTCTGCATGTTGTTGTATTATATGTATTATGCTGTTATTTAACATTATTATATCTTACATTATATCTTACAAAATTAGTGAACATAATATCATTATAGTGTAATCTAATACATTTTCTATTCTGACTAAATTCTGAATTTTTTTCCCACACATGTGGGTGGGGCAATGCTTTCTAGAGGTTTGTGGGATATGGGGTTTGTGACATTTTAGGACAGGTACATGAATGATCTTTCTTTAATTTATTTTCTAAAGTGCCAACTAAAGTTTATCAATTGTCCAAAGTCACAACTTAAACAACACAGAACAATTGTGAAAATCTAGCTGCCATGCTATTGGTAATATTGCAACACAAATATTGGTTTCACTCTGCAATCCAAAACAATGAGAAAAAATAACATAGAAGTCTCTCAAATGTGGTAGGCCTGTTTTTTTCAATTGCAGGGATAATTTTTAGTGAGGTGTTATATACCAGCTAGTTTATACACTGAGATTGATAGAGAAGTCCTGTTTATGATTCTTTCCTTGTATATGGACTAGTTAATTTATCTAGGGTATTCTTGATGATAGTAGCCCATCTATGGAATTTGCTTACCTGCAGGTGACACCAAACCTTATACATTGAAATGAATCTTGTACATAAAGATTCACTGTTTATCTTTTATCTATCATATGAATCACATCAGAGGTTCATCACTCTTTAATTTCTCTCAGCCAGCGCTACTGAAACAGGTAGCGTTTTCTAACCCAACTTCTGTATGTTCTGTAGAACATGTGGAAATATAACACTATGTCCCAAATAGCAAAATTCATCAACAGGTCTGCCTGCGTTTTGCCCTGGAGAAAATAGGTTCATTAGCTGGGAAAAAAGCTTGATAACATGAAATTGATATTCCCCTACCTCTTTTCCCAGGTGTCTTCAATGTATGAAAATGCCAACCCCTCCCCCCTCCCAAGTAGATTTTTGTCACTTAGGTCCACTGAGACCAATGTAAATCTATGCAAAGAACAATAAATCAATGAAAAAATTAGGGGAAGGAGGAAACACTAACACAGAAGCTGTTATTAAGCTGAAATGTTCCAAAGACTAGGAAGTTATTCTTTGTTACAGTTATGCTCTTATACATATAAGATGCTTACAGATACACACAGGAAGTTCAGTTCAGTTTGAATTTGCACCTACAGGAGATGATGTTGCCATATCTATTCTTATTGCGGTTTTCATCTTCTTTGGCGGTGTCCCAGGATGCTGTCTGCCCTTCAGGTAGAGCCTGTAAATTAAAGAATGGAATATTTATAAAATAGGGAAGATTTTCAGGGTTGTTTTTTTTAACTTAATGAAGTAGAGGGCAGAAGAGAGGCAGCATATAATTTAGCACTCTGCCAAGGTAACTGCTTTCTGAGGAAAACAATGATGAACAATAATGAAGAGTCCATTAGTATCCTATGGCTTATGTAACTTATAAATGGCTATACTAATGTAATTAGAACAAAAAACAATTAAGGAGTTTGCTTATTTTTGCATATTTTTGATTAAAAATAATATATATTATTTTTACTGATAAAAGGGAGTCTGGGCAGTATTGTTATTGTTGTCATTTTGATGCTATCTCTAACACAGAGATGAGGATTATCTCTCTTATGTCCATATGAAATATCAGGATATATATATGGCATTTAAACTGAGGCCAAAAGTTATAAATAAAAGAGTAAAAGCACTTGGTAGTATAGGCGTTTCTACATAATTCTCCCATTATAAACATACAGACACATACATATGGAGTGCATACAAACATGCACACAACAAGTGTATGTATGGATAAATTTAAATCTCTTTTGCAAGCTTTCATGTAGTAGTCTATTCCATCACGTTTGGGGCTATTCATAAAGTAACCTGGGATAATTTACATGCATTGACAGGCTCAGAAAACTTAGAACAAGAGTTAATGTTGGGAATGGCAACAGTATGAATGGAGAAGATATATTAAATATGTAATGGATTTAGAGTCGGCATTAGCTTAATGTTCCCAGACAAGAAATGTAGCCTATAATCATGAATAGTAGCCAAAAAATATTATGTGAAACCCATAATTACAAAATTCATCATTTACTATTGTTAACTAATATACAGTCCATAGAAACCCACAGCTGATAACATAGCTTCTTTGGTTGTGATGTGGGTTATTCTAATATACCAGATATTACAGTAGTGGTGTGACATTATAATTGTTTGATTAAAAAAGACAATGCTTGCCAGACTGTAGTTTATAAAAGTTCTGTGAAGCAGTAACTTCAGGATGCACTATGGTTGATTTTCTTGGTAAAATGGATAATAAATGAGAGGTAGCTCAATCTCTATGTTTATGAAATAATGTTTCAGCAAATGGGAAAATCTTTGATCACACCTCATTTTGTTGTACAAAGAAAGTGCTACCTAATAGCAGCTAATGTTCTGAGTGGGGAAGAATATAGGAAAAAAGTAATTGAAATAAGGCATTTTTCATCAAAGACAAGATATACATTTGTATCTTGTTTCAATAAATTGTTCAGAAAAAAACTCATAATAATTTAGTTGCTGCAACAAACAAACAGAAAACAAAATAAAATCCCCATTTCCATTTTATTAATGTACACAGGATGGTAAATTTGGAATCTCCAAAATAATATCATAGCACATTTGCAGCTTTGAATAAATACATTTTTATTCTAAAAGAAGTTAATTTAATCAGTACATAGGACATATTGGAAAAAGCTGAGAACTCTGATTTTATAACAAAATTTATAATTTTGATACATGAAATTGCTTGCCACTATTTTTTAGCAGTGCACTAAGTTTATCACATTTTTCATTAGGCATTCTTTTTAGTACATTGTGGGAATTTTGTAGACATAGTATATAGTGATTTGAGCAAGGCGTTTGACATTCTCATTAGGAAGTTAATTGTGGCTTACATGAGATGACAGTTATGTAGCTATGTAAATAGCTTGAAAAATGGTGTTAGTGTTTCCTCATCAAACAGTGAGTCACTGTTATGAGATGAATAACCATATAAATAATTTAAGTAAAAAATAATAAATAAATTGAATGCAGACATGAAGAAAAATATCAGAAGACTTAGTCCTAGTTTCTGATTCTTCAATATTAAATTACCATATTTTTCGGAGTATAAGATGCATTTTCCCCCCCTAAAAGGGGGTAAAAATTTGGGTGCGTCTTATACACTGAATGTAGCCCTGCCCACCCCCCGGCCCCACCCAGTGGCCGCGGCCACCCCCC
>JANHFM010004605.1:80529-92928 GCA_032468115.1 Grayia smithii | reverse complement strand
TGGAGACGTGATCTGGAGTTAAGGGGTATAGATATTTCACCCTTGTCATGGTCAGATCATTTCCTGCTGAGGCTAGACCTTGGGATGCCACTCCCCCATCGCAGGGAGGTGGAACTGATTAAGTGGTTCCGCCCCAGGCGCCTAATGGACCCAGAAGGGTTTCAGAGGGAACTTGGTGAGATAATGGATTCCCTGGTCCACAATCCAGCTGAGGGCCTGGCTGCTGCCTGGAATAGGACAGCGGCGGGGGCATTAGACCACGTTGTGCCTTTGCGACCTCTCAATGGCAGCCGATCCAGGATGGCTCCCTGGTTTACTGAGGAGCTCCGGGAGATGAAGCAACAGAAGAGACGTCTAGAGCAATGCTGGAGGGCCAGTAGATCTGACTCTGACTGAACACTATTAAGAGCCTTCATTAGGACTTATTTAGTGGCGATACGGGTGGTAAAACATGCACATTTTTCCGCACTTATTGCATCCACAGATTCTCGCCCAGTCGCCATTTAGGGTGACTCGCTCTCTCCTCAATCGAGGGGAAGTGAAGGAGCCCTTATGGGGGAGAGCTGAGGAGTTTGTGCATTTTCTGTCGGATAAAGTCACTCAGATCCGGATGGACCTGGACTCCAACTGGGCAATGCTGACTGAGATGACAGGGGCGGGTCTTAGTCCTATTGTATGGAGTGACTTTGATCCTGTGACCCCTGAGGAAGTGAACAAGGCCATGGGTGCAATGAGTTCCTCCACTTGTTCACTAGATCCATGCCCTACCTAGCTGGTTTCGGCCAGTAGGGAACTGACATGATGCTGGCTCCAGGTGTTAGTTAATGCCTCTCTGAGAGAGGGGTCCTTCCCGTAACTATTAAAAGAAGCGTTTGTAAGGCCCCTCCTCAAGAAGCCTTCCCTGGCTCCAGCCAAATTAAAGAACTTTCGTCCAGTTTCCAACCTACCCTTTGTGGGGAAGGTTGTAGAAAAAGTGGTGGCACTCCAGCTCCTGCGGTCCTTGGATGAGACAGATTATCTGGACCCTTTTCAGTCTGGTTTCAGGCCTGGCTACAGCATGGAGACTGCCTTGGTCACGCTGTTAGATGATCTCTGGCGAGCCTGAGATAGGGGTCATTCCTCTATCTTGGTGGTACTTGACCTCTCGATGGCTTTTGATACCATCGACCATGGTATCCTTCTGCTATGCTAAGGGAGTTGGGGGCACTGTGTTATGGTGGTTTGCCTCCTATCTCTCTGGTCGGTCACAGTCGGTGCTGGTAAGAGGACAGAGGTCAACCCCTCAGCCCCTCAATCTATGGGGTGCCTCAGGGCTCGGTCCTCTCTCCCCTCCTATTTAATATCTACATGAAACCGCTGGATGAGATCATCTGACAACATGGGGTGGGATATCAGCAATATGCAGATGATACCCAGCTGAATATCTCTGCCCCATGTCAGTTCAGTGAGGCAGTAGATGTGATGTGCCGGTGCCTGGAAGCTGTAAGGGTGGATGGGAGTCAACAGGCTCATACTTAACCCCGGCTCAGACTTAACCCAGGTCCAGACTTAACCCAGACAAGACTGAATGGCTGTGGGTATTGCCCCCCCAGGGACTACATTGATATTCCATCCTTGGTTCTGGGTGGGGAGAAATTGTTCCCCTCAGAATGGGTTCGCATTTTGGGTGTCCTCCTGGATCCACAGCTGAGATTGGAGCAACACCTGACAGCTGTGGCTAGGGGGACTTTTGCACAGGTTAGCCTAGTGCACCTACTTGGATCAGGAGGCTCTCCTCACAGTCACTCATGCCCTTGTCACCTCACGATTGGACTACTGCAATGCGCTCTACATGGGGCTACACTTGAAGAGTGTTTGGAGACTTCAATTTGTCCAGAATGCAGCCACGCGAGCTATTGTGGGTGTTCCTAAGTACACCCATATTACACCAATTCTCCGTGAGCTGCACTGACTCCTATCAGTCTCCGGGTGCAATTCTAGGTGTTGGTTATTATCTATAAAGCCCTATATAGCTTAGGACCAGTCTATTTTCAAAAACGTCTCCTACCCTGCGTCTCCCTGCAACCGGTAAGATCCCACAGGGTCAATCTCCTCCAGTTTCTGTCAGCTAAACAATGTCGGCTGGCGGGCCCAAGGGAAAGAGCCTTCCTGTGGCTGCCCCGGCTCTCTGGAACCAACTACCTTCCGAGGTATGGACTGCCTCCACCCTGCTGGCCTTCCATAAGGCAGTTAAAACTTGGCTTTTCTGGCAGACATGGGGCCGTTGATCTCGCTGTTGTGGTTTTGCAAGATCTGGTCCAGAGGAGATGTGTGTGCTCTTTTTTGTTTTTGTTGTTTTAATTTGTTTTCCTAACTTTTAAATATTATGATATTGTTATACTTTGTTGTGAGCCGCCTGGAGTCCTCCTTGGGTGGTATATAAAGTAATTAAATTAAATTAAATTAAATTAATTAAATATGTTGCCAGAAATGTACAACATCTTGATCCCACTTGGGTGCTCAAGTGGAGCAGCTGCCTGATTTAAACAGAATATCATCAGTACAGGTAATTGCTTCTTATTTATACTAGCACAAATTTCACTTTAACTACTAGATTGAGCTAAGAAAGATGAAAATAATCTTTAGAACAGAATGCCATTCTTCTAACGTCATAATTAAAAAATCTCTGGCATACCAGGTCTCCTTAATAAGCTGCTTGGCTTGACACTCAAATCTAGAAGTGTGATTCACTTTCCAGCTCTACAATCCATTTGAAATACATTTTTAAATGAACAAAATTATTCCAATAGTTTAAGGTTCTTTCACAAAATAGCCTCATGCCAAAATAATAGAAGAGTGTCAGGCTTGAGTCTTCATAGATGACACCTTGCAGTCAGAAGAGCTATTAGCTGTTACAGACACTCAGAAGGCAGTCAAAGTTGTTTTTTTCTCCCCCTTTATTTAATGAGTCTGATCTTTAAACTAGCTCTTAAAGTATTCCATTAATTTTATATGTTTTAACTCACAATTTAAGGGGAAAATTCAGTGCATTCTGCTGCATGTAACAATTTTTGGAAACACTTGTTTAAATACCTTTAGTGCCTAAAAATAATAATTAATGATAATAATACAGCCTTTGGTTAGTTTATGTTAGTCAATGTCTAAGCACATTGATTTGTGCTTAAGAAATTGTAAGCCACCCTGAGTCTCCGGAGAAGGGTGGGATATAAGTTGAAATAAAAATAAATAAAAATAAATAAAAAATAAAACAAATAAACATATTATAATTAAACCATTAAAATATAAATATAAGGTGAGCCAGGAGTGATGACGACCAACATAAAGCGGTGTAAATTTGTCAGCGCTAGTCCTGATACATTGCAGAGGGGAGATTATTCCAAACCAAAGAATAAGTGCCACTGCAAAGAATTCTTATTAGATGACATTTCCACAAGCCATACATGAACAACAGCAAAACTAGAGTAGTGCAGACTAGTGGTGCCTTTTCAAAAGGAAAATAGACTTTGTTTTTTCTTGAAGACATTTCTTCAAGGAAGAGACAACACAGTCCTTTTAGCAGTTCCAAGAAGGGCCCACCTCTATTTGTACTACTCAGGTGACCCTGAAGGTACAGATAAACCTCCAAGTGGCTTCAATGACTCTCAGAAAGAGTGGTAATGACCAGATGACTGCAAGGTATATAAATCCTTCCATTCTCTACCATTCAACCAGAATTTAAGAAATTTCTTGGATGAGAAGCGAAAAACAAAGGAAAAACAAAGCCAAGTTGTCTTTTGAAAAAGCACCTTTGGGACAACCATGACCTGGATGACTGAGAATCTCCAGACTGGAGACTAATATAACAGGGAACATTCTTTAAGTTAACTCAGTCCAGAGCTGTTGAAGGCTTTGCATACTACCATTAACAGGTGGCCCAGCAGCAGACAGGCAGATTTTCCAGCACAAATATAATAGCTGTACCATCAACCCGATAGCTGTTGCATATGAACTAGTTATACTCTTTAAAACAGACCCAATGTCAGTTTCTCATAAACTCCATTTTTTTATTTTGCCCATGTATAAATGTATAAATGACAGGAGCTCTGCAACAGAAAAAGAACTGCAATGAGGACTCAGGAAGAAAGAAAGGGAAAACCATGATCAGTAACACATAAAAATAAGTCTCTTAACTATTGAGATACTTCTTCAATCAGGACTTATTCTGATTATTTTCTAGTAGCTTTAATCTTAATCTTTTTCTATTATTCAAGTGAGTGAATATTCATCTCACCTCATACTCCTCTTTAAATCCATAGCCCTGTCCCCGTTTCATCTGAGTGATGTGCTGCAACAAGTCGGCCACTCGGATTGCTGGCTGGAACTGTCCCCTGGGATAGGACATTTCCACTGGGTCGCAGCTTCGATAGGGATGGGTCTGGATTGTCAGGGTCGGTTGAGTCATCTCCCCATGGCTATTGTCTGTTTTAAAGATAGGGAGGCAAAACAAACTTTCACCTAGCTGTTATTTGTGCATTGGTTTTCTTTCCCACAGGAATTAATTTCTCCCCATAAGTGAAATAAAGGACTGTAGAGAAACCATCTATGCCCAAAGCCACCAGGTAATGCTGAAGAAAAAATAAAATAAAACCACGCACACACACATACAGAGAAGCAACAAAGTCATGAAATGGTTCTGTCAACAGCAGGAAGAATATCACTTTTTGATGCACTTTGATGCACTCAGGAGTGTTTTTTTCATGCGATATAGTCACATTAAATAGTCGCCCACCCTGTTCTGTTCTACCTGCTGCTTTCTGAGCTGAAGGGGAGGAATATAACACAGAGAAGTGATATCGACTTTCCCCAGTTATTTTTTTCCCCATTTTTGTGGGGGGGTTTTGCCAGCAGAAACAAGTAGGGTGCCAGTGCTATTTTACAGCCTGTAGGGGAACTGGATGTATGAATAATGAGCTTTGATAGATTGCCAGTTTATGCTTTGTCTAACTGAAGCTACACCTCAGCAAAAGAGATACTGATTTTCATACATTTTTTTCAAATATTATGATGATGAAAATAATAAGGCAATATATCTCATAAGAGTGGGGACTTTGTGATTTGCTGCTTATTCTATTTGCTAATATTAACTCTTGATATCATCTTCAGGGACCCTGCTCTCCTTCTGTTAGTTTTTAATTCTGGAAATACTTTAAGGAACTTTTCCAACTTGGAGGCTTAGAGCATGGTCTGGCAATATTTATTTTTCTATTTTGCTCCTTCTTCAAGGACATTCCCAAATTAAGTAAATCTGTTTGGTTCATTTACTCATTAACGTGAAAGAAAATCATGTGAGTAGCAGTGAATGGGAATTGTGGCAATCAGTACAGAATAGGGCTTGGCAATGGGAACAGTAAATTTCACTCCTGAATCAAGGGTGGTGTGAACAGCACTTGGGGAAAGAGAGGAACTGCAATGTACAATGTGACTATTTTAAGAATCAGTATTAAGGCAGGGTTAATTATTAAGTATTTCAATAAGATAACTAATATATGCAAAATCTCTTTTTCTTTTTTCTCAGATCAACTAACTAAATGGAGATGCTAGGGAATCCAACATCAGCTGTTTCTTTATTGTGCATATGGATTGAAATCTTATTTTTTTCTTCTTCTCAAATTGAATCGGTTTAGGTGAGGTCTCACTGGTTATATATACATTACAAAAAGTAGAGTAACGTTTGTGTCTTTTTGTTTTAGAGCAGTAATTCTTCACTGAAAATCTCTAGGCAATCTTGTGTCTGCTATATATTTATGTATACATGCATATGTATATATTTATGTATATGTATATATCAGGTGTGAAATTAACTTACCTTTCCCTACCAGCTTGCAAATGTGAGTGTGCAGAATCTTTTGTACATGTGCAGAGGGTAACAAAACAGGACGCGATGACGTATGGGCAAGTGGGTGGAGCCTCCCACCACCGGTGCTACCAGATTGTGCAACCCGGATAGATCCGGCTGAATTTCACCACTGGTATATATACATATACATGTACATGTATGTGTATGTGTATGTGTATGTATATGTGTTATTCTTAAAGCTATATAATACAATTTTAATCTTCATTTCTACTCACAATTTTATATGTCCTGAATTAGTAAAGGATGATAGGATGGAAAGAAAAAAAAGAAAAAAAAGAAAAGACAGTAAGACCTGAGAGTTAAATTATATCTATTATGGAATAAATAGGTAGAACAGTGTTGATGTTTCCTGCCTGTCTCTTTTATTGTTCTATAACTGTCATGGAAGGGAAAGATAGGTCAACTGCCACTTATGCTCCTGAATATATTTTTCTCAGTTATTATTGTCTAAAATTAAGCTGGATAATTGAAGGACAGAAAACATCCTCTAAAACAAAAGTTATGGCCCCAAATATAAAAGGTGTGCCATTGCACTTTTCAGAATTTAATCAGCAATGCAGATATATATATAAATATATATCAAATATTTCTTCACTTGTGTACATCCATTGCCATGGGTAAAGACCTAACATAGGAGTAGAAAACTAAGCACTTATTTATTCAATTAACAAGTCTAACATCATTGCTAATGATAATGACTCTGAACAGAGGGGATTTTCAAGGCTTATTAGTTTTCCAGGCTGGATTTACTTCCTCAATTCATCTTTCTTTATCCTATTTCCCGTTAACTCCCTTTAATAGAGAAGGAGATATCTTTATAAGTATGCCTACTTTATTAGTATACCATGCCCACTATCCTTAATTTTCCACCATAGTGCTGAATTCCACCTGTTTTACAACTGGCTTTTCTCCATAGTCTGTACATTTTTATGAATTTACAAGTTACCATTACAAGAGGGAACTATCAAAAATAATATGTAGACTTACTAAAGCATATTCAAAGTCACTGGGTACATCATTATTCAAAATTACTCAATTTAGCATGTTCAAGTGGAATTGTACTATTTCCCATTTCTAGATTAAATGTTCTTTTTGTCTCTGCCATTTTTTTTTTCAGTTTTATGCGGGAGGGGGGAGAATTGCTAGCTGGTACATTCTGGGAATTGCAGTCCACACATTTTAAAGTTACCAAGTTTGGAAAACACTGCTTTACTATTTATCATTGGCCAACCAGCTACTCCTGCAGCAGTATTTTAAGCAACATCTAAAAGAAGAATAAGAAATAGATGATGACAATCTGAATTAGCTGTTAAAAATCTATTATAAATATCTATAAGAATATAAATATAAGACATCTTATATTCAGTATAAATGACAGTACACTGGCATATGGATCTTACAGTGAATTACTGTTTCTGCTTAAACCATATTGACAAGCATAAAAAAATCATTTCCAAAATTTTTGCTGTTTTAACTTGTGCTACTAAAAGTGATGATGGAATATTCTAAATAAGTAATATTTCCAAGTAACACAAAAACCTTTGTCCAAACTACATTCAATCATTTTAAAATGTAATAAAGATTCTAAATCCTTTCCCAATGAATATGTCTGATCCTTTGCAGAGAAAATCTGAACATGGATCTTTCAGTCTCAGCCAAATTTTTCACACCAGCTCTAAATGATCACTTTCAGGTATTATAAGCAAAAGCTGATTCTCTGTTTTGTAAAGTAAACAGCAACAAAACATAGTAAACCATATGCTTTTTACTCACAGATAAACTCTGAATTCAAACAAGACAAGTATTCAAATTTTCTGCAAGTAACACTAGAGATGTAGCTACTATTTCTAAGATGTCTACGTTCATAAGATATTCTGAAAATCATTTTTGCCATCTCTTGGGATACATGGTTTGCAAACCCAAGAAAAATTAACAATAATAAATTATTATTTCTAACCAATTAGAAGAATTTTCTGAAAATGAGTTTAAATTTCTTCTATTTTCTGTGCCATTTACTATATAAACAGAGGAAATATATATTAAAATTGTTTATAGTCACTTATTTTTGCTATATACTGTAGAATTAAAAAACAAAACAAAAAGTTAATTGAAAAATTAACAGACTCCATCTTCTAGCAGAAGATTTTCATGCTTACCAGTCCCTGGATTTATTCTCTGTAAATTGTCTTTCTATTTTATACTGAATGCTGCTGCTAAAACATATAATTATATATAATGTCTGTATGTTGGTGAATATTATAGCAATAGACTTCTTTACAGCTCTACAACCCTCTATATGTGTTTTACAGAACCAGCATATTTCCCCCAACAATCTGTGTCTTCATTTTACCCACCTCGGAAGGCTGGAAGACTGAGTCAACCTTGAATCTGGTGAGGTTCAAACTGTCAAATTGCAGGCAGCCACCAGTCAGCAGAGGTAGCATGCAGTACTGCATTCTAATTACTGCACCACTGTGGCTCTTTATATTATAGGTAAAACACTCATGCCTTTCTATTTACAATGCTGCTGAAGATCTAGATGCTTTTTTTTAATGGTATGTCACAGTCAGCCACATATTTAGACTGCATTTGGCTTTTAATTCATTTATAGAACTCTTCCCAAGGACCTGGGACACACAGATTTTATTATTTGATGATGTCAGAGGAATTGTCACAGGATGTAAGTTGTTCCAAGTAAAGCTGCCCTTTGCAATTGACTGATGGTGACTTTGTCAATGCCGATGGTGTTTAAGTGGTACTCCACTTGTAATGGTATTGCACCTAAGGCACCTATTACTATTGGTACTATCTTTGCTTTCTTTTGCCACCGATCTTTCTGTTTTGTAATTTCCTCTAGTTCTTTTTCTTCTATTTTACTGTCTATTATTATTATTATTATTATTATTATTATTATTATTATTATTACTATTATTATAGCAGATAGTCACTCAGCTCATACACTGTGACTCTGAGCAGTATATGAGCATAACAAGCATTGCCATAACAGTATTATCTGATTTATGTAAATCACAGACTCCAATCAGTTTTACAGTTTTTAAAAAGGAACCCAAATTCTTAACTTTTCACAAAATAATATAAATCTGGTGAGATTAGAAGGGTGTGTACAGTGCAGAAGCATGACAACAATAAGATTAAGGTCTGTTCAGACAATTCAAGTTCTGCCATACAAAATTGTGTGTTGAATATGAAAAGCAAGTTATATTTTGGAACTCTCCACGAACTGTTACAGCTCATTCTGATTTTAATATAATAAGCCTATCATATCCATTTATATTTTTATTCTGTTAGTCTTGGCAAGTGTGTAACATGAGAAGACATCCTTTCCATAAAATAAATTATTTTTGAAGTCATGGTTACAATGGATTTAATTATACACACATCCAAACTCACTCTTCTGAAATAAAAGGTTGTCATTTATTTGACATTTCCTAAGCAAAGTTCCAGAATATCTCATATTACTTTTTCTGTTATCCTAGTGGTAAAGAAAATGCTTATAAAATTGGCTTCCCAATTTTTTTTGTTTTCATTTAGAAATTAGATGACTAATTGTTTACTTCATGGTAAACAATTTGTCATAATTCCTGATCATGCTAATATAAAATAATTCCTTCCTTGTGAAGGTGACAGGGAAGATCAGCTATCATACTACTGATTTAATATAATGCAGGGTTTAATTGGTTTCTTTTACCAAAAATATTGATGGCTAATCAATTAATTACGAGCTCAAACTAGTGGGAACTTGCTTTCTGAGGCTGTTGATGAATAAAGGAGAATTTCATTTTTTTGCTCAATCCCTTATGAACAATTTGTTTCTGAGAAATATCATCCTTCTGTTTATATTTCCTGGCTTCCAATCTACTATGGGCTATTTGCTCACCTTTCGACTGAAAGTGTAATATAGTTTACTTGTCACTCCTTTTTTTATGCCTCTGGCATCTCTACCTGAACACAATTGTCAAAATCAATGAGAAAGTAACATGATTCTATGAGATAATTTTATGTTGCCAAAATCTGAATGTGAACATCCTTCACAAAATCATTTCATTCTGCATTTGGCTTCCTGCTATATTTTTATTTTCTGGTTTTATCATTTAGTTTGTCAGTTTCTGAGCTGTGTTTAATTATAATGATATTCCCCAGGTAGAATGTTATTTTTATTTAAAATAGGCAATTTATTTTATTTTCCTTCATGACTTTCCTTCTAGACCTTACATCAAATGGACTATGGATTAGTTAATATTCCATCCCACCCCACCCCATTCCATTGCTTTGTGTTTGTGTGTTGTTACTTGCATTATCAGCTTAGGTGGAGTTTAGATCACAGAAAGAACAGAAAGGCTAAGGAAGGATGATGGATAGAGAGCACAGAGTGGAAGAAGCAGAATTTCTTACTTTGAATATAAATCTTTCTTAATATGTATGTAGCATATTATATCAAATTCAGAATTAAACCTTGAATCATTCTGAATTGAAACCTGTAATTGAATCTATTGTTCATGTATCCATTATTAAGTGTGCTTGTGTGGTGCCTGAAAAGGGATAAAATGTGTTTGTCTTTATGGTGTCTCCCAAGTCAGCTTAGGTCCACTTTTCAAGTCCCACTTCAAGATTCAAATCCACATAAATCAGGAATATTATAGCAAAGAGCATAGAATTACTTAATAATCCTGAAGCTGTGGAATAGTCTTCCCTTTGAGAGCTATAATAAATTAGAAGAGCTACAAAATATGACTCGTTCACTAGAACTGGCCCTCTTTCAGATTTTCAGATTTATTTATTTTTTGCATATCTTTGCCACTGAGTGTAATCAAAGCTATATATGAGTCCTGTGGATTTATAGAAGGGAGCCTGATTATGCAGATAGTGTAATAATGAAACTCTGGTAGTATTTATCAGGGAAGTTATTCAAAATAATTTCCTTCTCCCCCCAAAAAAGAAATGTGCTAATTAACATTTACTATAAATATTGCTTTAATACATGTATTGTTGGAAACAAATCCCTCTGACAAATCAATAATGAAAACTGAATTTTAGAAAATCTCCTGACTACCTATGGCTTGGAGGTCTTCTTCTATACCTAGCAATGTGGCAAACCACTGTCCAACAGCAGCATCTTATGCACTGATCTCTCGTGATAGATCATTTTTGCCCTGATTGTTCTATCTATACAGGTGCCAGAAAGCAGTAGTAAATTTATAATGCTTCCTGACAGCATGGCTTTCAATGTTCAATCAAAAATCCACGTCCCTCCATCTTAACATAATGTCTTCCCATGGATTAAAATAGATTGTTTCAGAAGTCTTTTTGTGACCTTGCCTTTCAAAGCAAAACTTGTCTTCTTCCCAACTGGATATATCTTAACAAGCAACCTGAGGTTCCTGTGGAACTTTCATAGCTTAACTTGATATTCTAACATTCTGACAATCATTTTCCCCCCCCTATTCTCTCAGCTGTGAATATGGTGTATCCACAATGTCCTATGGCTTAGTTCTGTCACATTTTCTTTAGTCCTGCATGACAGCTCATCAGTAGGGTGTCAGCAGAGAAATGCGTACATGCTGAATATGTCATTAGTGCATCATTGCTCATAGGATGCCAGTCTATGTGTACCTGTTCTGTAAGAACCCTGCAGAATATCTTCTGAATTAGGCACAGTAGAAATTTAAGGATTTTTTCTCTCTCTACAGTTCTCTTTATGGATCTAATACTAGTATCTATTTGTACTATAAGGCACCTGATAAGCATCTATTTGTCCTGTAAAGCACCTGTCCTATAAGGGCATGAAGTCCCTTCATGGAATATTATGTAACAAACTTAAATTCAACACATTCCAGATACTTATATGATTTTTCTTGCCATAAATGAATGACTGCCTAAAGATATATTAGCTATACTTGTAGATAAAATAGCTGTAGAACCATTTGTAACTTCCCCTCTTATTTCTCAGTAGTTCTGCTTTGCTTTTAACCTGATGATTCCTCATCTAGATGTACAGTGATTTTTTTTAAAAAAATCAAAATGGATGAAAATGTTGCTTTGAAAATACTGAGATCTATGAATTATAATTTAAACTTTGAATTTCTCTTCATTCTCACTGAGGAAAATGAAATTGTCTAAGCCTGTTTCTTCTTAGTACAACAATAACAGAAAAAATGGGGAAGGTTATATCTATCTATGAAAAACAATTTCCCACTGATGTTCTGTTTTAATATATTTTTTATTAAAATTTTAATAATAGTAAAAACTAATGCAGACTAAACAGAAAGGTAAGAGAATGGAAAGAATAAAAAGTGCAGAAAAAAGAAAAAGAAAATAAATATATAAAGAAGTGATTTCCTACCTTCATCACAACATACACAAATTTTTATAACTCTTCATAGTATACTTGCAGGGCCACCCAGGGTACTTGCAGGACCACCTTCTGCCTTCCTCCCACCGCCCTGTGCGCTCACATAGAGCTGCCCTCCTCAGGGTGCCATCGG
>JANHFM010004605.1:52972-65089 GCA_032468115.1 Grayia smithii | reverse complement strand
GTGGTTGTTGTTGTTGTTTTCCAGGATACAACTGGACTTCCTTGTTTTTTTTTTCTTTGAAGTTGTTTCGCTTCTCATCCAAGAAGCTTCTTCAGCTCAGTCAACCACTATCCTGTCAGAGCTGAAGAAGCTTCTTGGATGAAAAGCGAAACGTTTTCAAAGAAAAAAACAAGAAAGTCCAGTTGCCTCCTGAAAAAAAAACAACAACCACCTTTGGGACAGTAGAAAAGGTGTTTATAGTGTTCTTTTTTTCAATTATCCTCTCCTAAAGCAGCATCCCTGTGGGGTAGGTTAGACTGAGAGGCACTGACTGGTCAAAAGTCATCTAGGGAGCTTCTATAACTGAGTGAGAACTAGAGCCAGGCTGGCCCCAATCCTAATCTAACACTACCAGTACACCAGGCTGGCTCTGTACTACAACCCCTGATTTTTTATTGCTTATTACTCCGCAGTGAAAGACAAGTTACTTTTATGCTGCCTCGTAACCAAGTACATTATAACATCACCCCTGTGGCATTTGATTTTCACCTGTGTTTTCTTCTCTGGGAAAGAAATTGAACTTTCTTTTCTTTCACACGAAGTGTGGATATTAAAAGAAAATGTGTTCAAGAATTTTGACACAGCTCTGATTTGAAAGCTGCTGCTCCATCCTTTGATAGTTCTTTGTCTTTCTTCCACTTTCATAATCCTCAAAACCTTTTCATGGGCCCTCAAGATGCTTCCAAACATTTTTACCAACTGAAATGTATAATACTCAGGAACGGAGAAATCATTCAATACCTCAGAAACAGTTATTTAAGATGTTCATTATTTTAATTGCTTCAAAATTAATAAACTTTCAATTGTATTAGGCCCTAGAGTCTATCACCTTCCACTTTTTCAGGTGGGCATTCAATAAGGACCAACATAAACTGGCTGATTGTAAGAAGGTATGTGTAAAACCTGCTGTTCTACAGAACGTTCTGGAAAGCTCTGGGATTTTCTGGAACATTGCATTTTCCTCAAGCCTCATTAACCTGGCCATTCCAGTAATTAACATTTTGACCCTGGCTAGAATACTTGGGAACACTTTCAGTTCAGAAAATTAGCTTCACAAAAACTACTGGATCACCTCAAGATCATTTTGGTCTACAAGACAAATAGAAGATTGGAGATTGCCCTGCACGGCAGAAATTGCAGATATTTAAATTTAGTCTTAAAAAAGACTGTATTTCTGATAAAGTATGTTTTCAAAGAGCAAATTATATAAGGCTATAGGCTGGATTTGAGCTATAGATTAGATCTGGAGGTTGAAAAGAATCCCTAAAGAAAGCAGTGGAAAATGTCTTCCACAACTCTGCCAAGAAAACCCTGTGTCCATGAAATAATCAAGCTTGATCAGCATTACAAGTAGTCCTCAATTTACGACAGTTATGGTCATAAGTGATGACATGTAACTGGACCTATTTTTATGAGATTTTTTCCCCTAGTGGTCGTTACTTGGGCCCATTGTTGGCTGTGGGGCACTTTTGGGTGAAAACCAGAAGCAAGCACCAGTTTTCAGTAATATTGTTGTAAATTGAAGTGACAGGACGCTGCAAACAGTTCTAAATTCTAACAGGTGGACCAGCTGCCAAGTATCCAAAATGCAGTCACAGGATGGTGGATGGAAAGAGATAGCAGTAGTGTTGAGGGGTAAAAAAGTTTCCCTCTAGCAAAGTAGTACAACGGTAGTACTTAAAGATATGTTGAATACAATCAAAATTCAGAAATGCTGAAGTAGTAAAATAAATAAGTCTTAGAAAACACTCAATCGTAGAAGTCAATGACAGAAGGGACTAACTGAGTTTCCTGACTCCTTATATAGCTGCTTGAGCAAATTATTATACATTAAGTAATTAAAGCAACAGAATACAGAATCTTTAAAGCAACAGTTCTTATATATTACTATAACCCAATACTTGGATCAATATCCAACATATTCATAGAAAGGGAATGTGAAGGGAATTCCAAAGATGTTTTGTTCCAAAAGGAAACTGGACTTTCTTGGTGTTTTTTTCTTTTGAAAATATTTCGCTTCTCATCCAAGAAGCTTCTTCAGTTCTGTTCAGAACTTGGATGAGCAGCGAAATATTTTCAAGGGAAAAAAACCCAAGAAAGTCTGGTTGCCTTTTGGAAAGAGCATCTTTGGGACAACTCATGACCTGGGAGATTGAGAATTATCCATAGACAAGGCGGGAACAATGGCACAACTTTCTTGGATAGGCAGTGTTGGAAGAAATATCCATCTGGTTCAGTTCCAAGCTGGGAGAAAAACACTGGAAACATGGAGGCTGATTGGAAAGATGGTTTATTGATGAACAGAATAACCGAGCACATGGGTTTGGTTCAGCTGACAACATGGAGTTGAGAGTAGGGGGGTATTTATACCTTCTTTTGGGCTTTGCACTTGAACTTCCTGTTCCTGGGCAAGAACCAGGGGTGGGTTCTACTTACCTTTACTACCGATTGGCAATGGGAGCATTTGTGCACTTCTGTGCATGCGCAGATCGTCATTTATGACCTCCAGCCGGGTGGGCAGAGCCTCCCGCCATTTTTATTACCAGTTCTAAAGAACCAGACAGAACCGGGAGCAACCCACCACTGACAAGAACATGTATTCTATTGGCTGTTGTCAGACTTCCTTGGTACCATGTGCAAATCCTAGGAGTTTGTCTGAGCTAAGTTTGGTTAAAGTTTGGCTGATGCAATGATGGGGCTTGTTGGGCAATTCCTATTGTGGCTGAGGGCTAACCCTACCTTTGTTCAGACCTTGCTGCAGGGAATTTGCTTATGAATAGAGCTAGCTATCTCTTTATCTCTTAAGTGCTGTCATCTGCTAAGGGCTATTAAGAAAGATGGGGCTATTAAGAGTGAGTCTGCTTCCTTCCTCTAAAAAATCTTTCTCCATTTCTTATCCAGGGAAATATAATATTCTGCCCTTTTAATATTTCTCAAAATATTTCATTCTTCTAGGAGAGGGGAGGGTGCTAACTTTCTACACCAAGAAGAAAGAAGAGGAGTCACCTACAACATACAATTCACCTACATATGTTGTAGGTGAATTGTAACAGACAGAAGATTAGCAGAACACAGCCATGAATATCAATTAGCAGTTAGAAGACACAACAAAACCCCCTTAATCTCACAACACATGGACAGACTCAACCACAGTTTCAATTGGGAAATTTACCATTGCAAACCAAGCTAAATCCAAAAACTTCAGGAAATTCCTGGAAGCTTGGCACTCAGACAAATCAGCCATCAATTTGTTGTTAGTTATGAAGTCGTGTCTGACCCATCATGACCCCAGCCATCAATAGGCATATAAATAAACAACATTTATAGACCACCCAAAAGAGACAATAAAAAAGCCAACAAGCAGATGAAAAAACCTTTCCAGCAACCTTTCCCCAGATAAGGACGGTGTTAGGCAGGGGTGAAATCCAAAATTTTTCCCTACCAGTTCTGTGGGCATGGCTTGGTGGGCGTGGCAGGGGAAGGATATTGCAAAATCTTCATTCCCACCCCACTCCAGGGGAAGGATACTGCAAAATCTCCATTCCCTCCTCTTCTGGGGGAAGCATATTGCAAATTCTCCATTCCCACCCCACTTTGTGGTCAGCCAGAGATGGTATTTGCCGGTTTTCTGAACTACTCAAAATTTCCGCTACTGGTTCTCCAGAACCTGTTAGAACCTGCTGGATTTCACCCCTGAAGTAGGGATTCCAAAACAGTTAATGATGTGCTTCACTTTTTGTGCCCTTGAGCTATCTATTTG
The DNA here is from genome assembly GCA_032468115.1 of Grayia smithii. Classification (NCBI taxonomy): domain Eukaryota; kingdom Metazoa; phylum Chordata; class Lepidosauria; order Squamata; family Grayiidae; genus Grayia; species Grayia smithii. The sequence continues at coordinate 61,290 of JANHFM010004605.1, read as the reverse complement.
CTGGAAGGACACTGTGAATTCTTTAAAGAGAACTGGGAGATTGAATCTATGGTTATATTACACCAAATGATTTTCCTATATTCTGTCCTTCCTCTCCCTAGACTGTGAATAGGAGACAAAAGTTAATATTATCCTATTAATAGGGTAATATTAATCCATTCATTAGAGTAATATTAACCTAATGTTATAAACATACTAAGGCTGAACCAGAAGGATAATCACATTTCAGGAAGCAAAAGAATTAATTTAAGGAGCAAGGAAAAGAAAAAAGAAAAAGAACATAAATGTCTTGCAATTTCTTAATTGAGAAAATCATAAGACTGCTATAAATTCTCTTTTGAGAGAAAATAATATATATAAAATATGATAGCAATTCCATATTAAGTGCAAAAGATATTCTAAAACAGGATTATAGCTTTTAGAGATATAAATAGTTGGAAATAAAGAACTTAAAAAACATATGTATGATTCATTTTCAGCTCACATTTGGCTCTTTAAAAAAAAACACATTTGATAAATGATAAAGAAATGATAAAGAAATCAAAGATACTGTCCCTGCATAAGTTAAGGATTAGCAGAGTCAAAAATAATTGAACTCAAATGCTAGGATATGTTTTAAAACCATGGAAATCAAAATTTAACAAAGTAATAGTTCAATAAGCATTTTTAAAGGTGGATTCTCAAACTGATTCATACATGGCACTTGATATCCTGTATGTGAATTCTATGAAAAGCTAGTCTGAACACTGTGGAAAAAGCATTTAGTTAATTTTGTTTTAAATTATGCAACTTCCTTACATTTAATGACCTCTGTTAAAATGTTCAATGCCGGCCTTATTAATAGATGCAGGTGTTTCTTTGAGATGCTGAGGAATTAGATAACCAATAGCTTTTTTTACCCCAAACAATAAGACCAATGGAAGGTCCTGGCGTGAACTATAGTTCTAATCTGATCCCTTCAGAAGCACATGGCTGCCATTATTTTTAAGGATCTTACTTTCCTCACTGCTTCTATCTTGATTGCAACTGTGAATATGCAAGTGTTCAAACTTATCTTCTTTGGACACTTTCCCACAATCTGCAGTCTCAATAAAAGGGTGTCCAAATATATATAGATATATGCAGATATATATATGAACTAAAGCTACTGAATGTTTCCAAATGAAGATCTCCTAATGCACAGTATTGATTTTCAGGAATGTGAGGGACAGTAATGAATGTCAGGGACAATAATGCCTGTATTCATTTCTTTTGAGCCTATTCAGTCAGAAGTGACAGTCACAGACTAGTGAGGAAAAATGAAGTAAGAAGGGTATGGATTATATCTGCACAGACAACCAACTCTTGTGTTCCTCTATTTTTCTCCCCTTTAAACATGTGGCTGGGGATATTAATAGTGTGGGCATTAACGGTACTGTTTAAAAATAGTGAAGTAATACAAAAATATTTTATAAACAAAGAAACAAAATCCTGCTGCTCTGCTGTGCATGCTTAAGGAAATTGTTATATCCAACTAGGTACTTACAAGTAATAGGAGTAGGAATATGCATTTCTTCTAAATATGCAGTCAGATGAAGGAAATGTCCAATAGTGGGGAAGAAGGAAAAAAGCATAATTAGACTTCATATCAAGGATTTTAAGTTTGAACTGTACATAGTATTGTAGAGCTGACTCTACTACCAAATTTGCTTTCATCTCCTATAGTGATTGAATACTGGTCTGAGGTCTGGCTGCTACTTTCCTCAAACAGGAACGTTTGCACGTGATAAGTACAACTGCTACTAATGTTTTGTATAGTCCTGGGCAAGTCAGTTCACAATGCTTCAAGTTCCTAACCAAACAATAACAATACCTACCAAATGTTTTAAACCTGTTTAGGCATGAAGAAGAACACAAGTTTAGAGGTAACTGAGGTCTAAATTTAAGATTGAAAATTCATAAGCAAGCTTTTATAGGATAGAAGAAGGGGCTATTTTGTGATTCTGGCAGCAGTAATGGTTGCATTCCATGCATCCATTTTTGCCATCTAACATCTAGTTGCTAGTTTATAGAATAATCAGTAAATATTTTAATTTGACACTCTCGGAATGTCACAAAAGAGCCAAATCACACTGCAGAGAAGTCAATCACATTTAACCACATGACATTATTTGAAACTAAATAAGTGGAAGAGAAAAGTTATCTTAGATCGGGGTGTCAAACTTGCGGCCTGCAGGGCAGATACGTCATGCACTGGTCATGCCCACCCCCGGTTTAGCGAAGGGGAAAAAAGTCATGATACATCACATGACAACAACGTGACACCGTGAGTTTGACACCCCTGTCTTAGATGAAGAAAGAAAATGGGGGAACAGTACAGTGACTAAAAACAGAAAGAAGGACAATTACACAGTGCGAACAGACTTACTACATGGATAAACAATTTGGAAGGCTGTCCCAAAAATAATCAAGGGAAGGAGCAATGTGAAAACAGCAAGATGAAGTAATGAATTCTTTGGCTGAGTTCTACTAAATACAAGTTGATAATTCATTTCCTATATATTCTAATAATGGAATTGCTTTTGCATATGAAAATGTAATAAACTCTGCACTTCATAATTCATAATTATGTATTCTAGATATAAATGCCACCTCTATAAGCAAGCTGATGTAGAATAATTTGCTGGGTAGAGTATTGTCTTGGCAAAGATTCAAACAATGTCAAATACATTTGTAACTAGTAATATACACATACATATTTAATCTGGATGCTTGTAAATCTAGGATTCTCGATTAAACCTGAATTGCTGTGCATTATGAACACACACTCAAGCACATCTTGTATAATTGCATAGAATATCCCACTGGTACACCAGCTCCTTTGAGCATTAAAATATCAATTTTATATTTCTCAAACTACCTATGAGCCATACAAAGCAGCTATACAACATAGGTTTTGTCAAACCACTAGAAAGCACATGTATACTTTAAATTAGTAAATTGGTGTCATACCAGGAAATAATTTGGAAGACATGATTTCTATCCCTTTTCCTCTCTGGAGTGAATTTTATTTGAAATGTACATGAAAAAGGTTTGCAGTTGTCCATAAACATTTTGGAACCACACACATGTTCACTGTTAATGCACACAGTGCATACTAAATTATCTGCTTTAGAAATAATAACTTTCAAATACTCTTAGCATTCAATTTCTTCCCCTGCTGATGATATATCATGTTCTTCCCACTTAGTCATTAACCTCCTGAAGTTCATCCATTTATATTGGAATGTGTTACACCTCATAGTCACCTTGTAAAACAAGGAACAAGTTGTTCTCTTTTGACAAATGTGTCACATACTATTACAAACAACAGACAAAAGCTAAAACTATACAGTGAGCTAAGTTTAATATTTTAACAGATTTAAAATATTACTACAGTTTCAAGAAGTATGATCATTGGTAGTTCTTGAATATCAGAAATTGTCAGGTAAAACATCTTTGTAACCAACCAACCAACCAACCAACCAACCAACCAACCAACCAACCAACCAACCAACCACTGCTCTACAGACAAAGCTTTACACAATTTTTTTTCAGTTAAACAAAGGGTGGGATTTTTTAGAAGATTAATTTAGCTCTGCTGTCTTTTCCATCTTCCTAAATTCCAATTTAACTAAGACAATTTGTCACAAGGAGGAAAATGTAGGCACAGTTTTTGGTTCCTTTGCATCCTTTCTATCAGTATGCACATGTCCAGTGTTACAAACACCTGAAATAACCATGTTAATTGTGTTTTAAGATATACAGTTCATTACTGCAAGTGCCACAAGAAAAGGACTCTTGAAATAACTATTAGAGTTTGCCAATTTCCTACTAAGAATACATAGGGCCCAGAAAAAAACAACAACATCATATGTCTCAAATTTCGGTATATGTTTGGAATGAATGATATCTCATTTTCTCCAACTCCAACAAAGAGAAGCATACAAATGAGAACATAGCACAGAGGGAATACTTAACTTCTGAAAACAAATATTCTATGCCAAAGATGACAAAATAAATGACTTGAACACCAAGTCTTTTCAAAGCTTTTATACATTCAATGTGTAACCTGCCCTATAGCTTTGGGCATTAACTTTAGACTTATTAGCAACCCGCCACAATGAGGTTTTAGCAAGCAAGGCTACAACTGCATCGTCCCCACAAGTTAAACAAACAAGTGAGTGTTCAGTGTACCATGATTCAAATTTATTAAGGCTTTATACTGCTAGGTTGTTCAAAGACTCCTCTTTTTCCATTCACATTCTACTGAATCCTTTAAAAACCCCAGTTCCATGTTCATTATGTTATGGTACCAATATATGGAATTAATAGCTTGAATATTTATGTTTCAGTTACTTATGCATAAAATGTAATTTCTGACAGAACATAAATTAGAGCCTGGAACATCGCCCTGTCCTCCCTCAAAACTATGAAGGAGTATTCTCAAATTATTACCAACACCTTGTCTGGTAGAGGTTGGCGAATCTTGGTTTCTCACTGCATGCAAAAATAATTAAAACAAAATCCGAAGTACATTCTAATAACTTTATTTAGAAACAAAAGTAAAAATACTAACTGCCTATATTATTGTAAAGCTTACCAGCGTGCCGCACAGAGAGAAGAAAAAAACCCCCAGGAAAGTAGAAAGCAAAAAAAAAAAAAATTGTCTTCCAGACATGCACATAAAGTATAAAGCCAGGTGTGTAACCAAAATATAGCCGGGTCATGTGACAATCATCATGGTTACAAAGATAAGGTGTCCTACAAACACCAAACCTTGTTGGAGCCAGCTGGGAACAAAAAATGCAGAGACAATTTCAGGCACATTTGGTACTTCATTGGTACCTCATGTTTCATTCATTCTGATTGATTAGAGATTTCATCCTACTGATTAGTTCCATTTAAATCAATGAGACATTGGTTATGACTAACTTAGATCCAATGATTTCAATGGGAGCTTTTTAGCGTAGAATCACTTGTGATGATAATACAAAGATTTTGTTTTCTCACTTGGCTACTATAAAAATGACCCAACCTCCAATATTTTAAATGATCTCTACATAATACTGGATAAATTGGAAAAATGTCTTGGAAAATTATGTAGAATTGTTATGTACAAAACATCTACATGGAGGGGTGCATTATTTATTTTGTCCATAATAAACTTAAAAATCAGAAAGTTCGCTCTCCACTATTCTATCAAACAAAATACTGCTGAATTCATATTAATTATTCAAGTAAATTTCCATTCTGTGAACTTTATTGCTTTCTCCATGTTTCCAAATTTGAAGTGCTTGCTGTTGCAAACAAAACTACATATAAATCTTGTTTACCTATTTAAAGGAATCGTTCCTCTAAATATGTGCCTGGAAACTATTATCTTTGATTAAGGATCTGTGGCATCTACTATTGCAAAAAGAGGCTTGCCTAGAACAGACCAGGATGAAAATGTTCTCATAACTGTCCCAGTTATGCAAAGCACTGATGGGGAATCAATTCTTTTTCCTCTTCCTCTCCTTGTTCTAAATCCTTAATTTCTAAACTCCCACTGATTATTGGGATTTTGGTTACCCTTTGTACACAAATTGTCATTCTACTTCTATCCTTTCTTAAAAGTACATAGATTCTTCTCCATATGTTCATTTCAATAATTAATATATATTGTAGTGATTTGAATTACTGCACATGCTGGTATTTTTTATAAACAGTGGTTAAATAATTCTTTTGATTTTGTGACCTACTATACGTTTTCTGGAAAATATCATTGGTGGACATCAGCCTCACCACAGAAATGCAAAAGCTGTTCACGGTTTGTCAGATTTCAGATCGGGATACAAACAAGGACCTGAATTTGAAGTTTTTAGAAACTTGATTAATTTTTATGAAATGCACTTATATATTTTGACAATCAATGAGGTGATAAGAAGTTTTGTTGAGCTTTGTTAGGTTATTAGGTTACGAAATCTAAAGAAAACAAGGCAAGCATATAAGACATCAAATGGTCATGATACTTGCTTTTATTAGAAAAATAGCCCTTCCCTCCAAATATCCACAATGTTTGAAATTTTAGTACCAACTAAATGCTTATTAAAAAAGAAAAAGATGGAGTAGTGTATCTTTGCTTTTCTGAAACAAAGATAAGATGCTAGATAAGGAAAGAATATCCTTTTCATTTTTTCCTTTGTACATACATAAAATTAAAATATATATGTTTCCTATTACTTTCTCAATATTTTTAAAAAAGTCTCTTAATGAAGGTTTGACCACAACACTTTGTATTTATTTGTTTTATTTGTTAAATTTATTTGCTTTATCTTGCCATGGGGCTATACTTCTTTATTCTATCTTCCCACAGTTCTCATAATGAGCACCTCCTCTTCCTAATGAAGCTATTTACTTATGGAAAAATAAAAAAGCCAACAAAAATATAATATTTTAAATACAAATGTGTATTTAAGACAATGCCTCCATCATCTTCCTTTTCTTGTTTCTTCCATTTCCAAGTCAAAGAGTACTGTATACCCTGTATAAAATCATCCAACTTTGCACTTTTCATGTTATGTGAATAAGTTTGAATAGGGATTAATTCAAATTCTACACATAGTAAAAAACAAACAAACCAGCAGTGAATGTTCTGAAGAGTCCCCCTCACAGGGGACTCTCATCACAGACTCCACAAATCAAAATTTTGGAGAGTAGTTTCTACTTCCAGCTTTCTAATAGACACATGGTTAGCCTATGGTCCTGATGAAATTGAGCGAATATAATATAAAACAATGGGGATAAAAATACCAATGGCACTATAGGTCATTTAATCTTTAACATCAAAAGAATTTTCTCCACTATTTATGTACAGATGGAAGCTTTTTTTCCCTCTGAGATTCACAAACTAGAATAGAATGATCAGAATAATCTTCCGTGATATTCATGGGAGTTGTTTGGAAAAAAATACATTAAATTAGTCCAGTTGCATGCACGTATATGCTTAAAGAAAAACATTAAAGCCACTGTTGAATTCAGGAAAATATTGCACGTCCATAAATCTGGTACTGATTCTGAATCATTGGAAAATACACATTTCTACAACTATTTGCTTGATTTCCTAAACACCTTGCATTGATCCTATTTTACTGATTGATTATGTGCCATCAAGTCATTTTTGACTCCTGGTTTTAATATCTTCTTACAATAGAATATATATATATATATATATATATATATATATATATATATATGAATATAATATGGTTTGATCAATGGAGCAGCAGAAAGAGAAATACAAGGAATCTGGACTATTACAGGGAAGAAAATTTAGTACTTCTATTGAAATGTAAAACATGTTTTTTTTAGATTTTAAGTTTCCTTTCCCTGCTACATGTCTAGTGATAAATTCTTATTTGCTGAAAGTTGTCTCACTGCTATCTGTGTGTGAAACTAATCTATTCTTAAAGGTTCCAGCATTTATTTTAATGGATTACGGCAATTTGTGGATTTATTCAATAGCACATTCATTCATTAGTATTTAAAATGAAAGGGTGATTATCCCCATAGAAGGGAGTTTATAGACGAGCTAAAAGCTGCTGTCCTACTTTCTATTTTTTACCCTTTCTATGCAACTAATCTTCAATTTAAAAAGTAAAAATGCTTCTAAGTTTGAATAGACAAAAGAAAGAGGTTTTGTTCCTACAGTTTGTGTGACAGGCCATGTGACCAGAGAAAACTATGTGGCGATATAGTCAGTCCAAGAAGTCCTAGGAGAGAAACCCCTATTTTTAGAGGCCAACATTCTGGAACCACACTAAGCATTAAAAAAGAAAAAGAAAGAAAGAAACCCCTGAACACTAGGGCATTAAAAAAAGGTTGGTAGTTGGTAAATTGTAAATTCAGACACAGAGAATAAAAGCTTTTAATGTCCTGCCTTCATTTACCGCTAATGTCAATATTTTGATTTTTCCAGGTATTGCTAATTAAAAATTAGTCCAATAATTATCAGACTGAAAAAAGTAGACCACTAACAGAACAGGATCAACACACAATTTGATTAGAATGTAGTACTAGTTTCCCTTTCCAAAATATTTTGGTGATGGAAGAATGTGTAAGAAATAGTGTGTTTCTACCTTTTGAACAACTCAAATACTTTGGCCACCTAATGAGAAGGAAGGACTCATTGGAAAAGAGCCTAATGCTGGGAAAGATTGAGGGCAAAAGAAGAAGGGGACAACAGAGAACAAGGTGGCTGGATGGAGTCACTGAAGCAGTAGGCGTGAGCTTAAATAGACTCCAGAGGATGGTAGAGG
>JANHFM010004605.1:34257-46346 GCA_032468115.1 Grayia smithii | reverse complement strand
ATGTCTAATGAAGATGTCAGACCTTGGAAAAGTGTGTCAAGTGAAAAAATGGATCACCATTAAATCAAGTATGTCTTTAATATTATTATTATTTTATTTATTTGTATAAATATATTACTTTTACAAATATCTCAAGGTGCTGAACACAGATTTTATTTTCCTCACAACTCTGTGAGGTGAGTTGGGCTGAGAGAGAATGCCTTGCTGGCTTTCATGGTTAAGATGAGATTTGAATGAACAATCTCCCACTTTCTAGCCTGGTGCCTTAACCAGTAGAGCAAACTTATGTATTCATTGTATTTTATTTATTTTGTCGAGTACATATTAGATAATATAGATAGGTATAAGCATGAATTGAATACATAAAATGAATATAATTAAAGGGAATATTAGGACAGGGACGGTAGGCATGCTGGTGCTCTTATGCACGCCCCAGTCTTATAAAGAACTTGCCAGTTGTTTATAAGAAGGTTTGTTTATACAGGATTATTATATATCTTACATAGGAGTATTAAAATTAATTGAGAAGACCCTTTGTCTCATATTCCTGGAGTTTTGATGGCTGTATCACCAATAGGATAATACCATTTTAATTGCCAAAGCTTCATAACTGAAAAGTGGGAAGATCTCAAAGTGCAAATATAGCTCTGCTCATATTTTACAACATTGATAGCTATTCTAAATATGCATCCCTCACTTTCAGTCAGCAAAAATATTTTTGCTTCATTTACTAAATGAAGCAAACCAGGGTAATATGCCTAGCTATGACTTCCTGCCAGAAATTTCAATAACAGTTGTGCTCTGTCCAGTATCCCCAATGACTAGTAGAACAGCATTTTAAGAGCTTATACTTTATGGATTACTGCCTCCAGCATGTAGCAATTAAGGGAGCATCTGAATAGGATCTATGTCATTCAACTGCTGCAATTGTCCAGAAACATATTGTAATAGCAGTGGTATTTCTCATGCCCTTAAGGGCTTCCAATAAACCAGAAAACACTCAAATGAAATTGGTAAAATTGGATCTTCCATCTCTGGAGGGGCTCAAACAAAATCAAGTGAAGCAGGTTGCATTTGGAGAATACAGTTTGCTAAGAGTATAGACTGAACACCAGCAGAAGATTTTGAAGAGTTTTCAACTGTCTGGTTATAGTCAAAAAACATTATTCAGTATGTGCATGAAGCTACATTCCTTTTTGCAAGGTACACATAGTCTCTATATAAAGAAATTGGGGAAATAAATAAAAGAAGTTGATTCTCATTGACTACTATATAAACAATTAGTGCAAGATAGATTGTGCATTTCATTTCCAAGTACAGTGAAATTCTACCTGTTTTTCACTGCTTGTGTTTGTGAAAGTGTGTGTGTGTGTGTGTGTGTGTGTGTGTGTGCATGTCTGTGTTTGTCTATGTCTCTCTGTGTGTTGGTGTGTATGTGTGTTTGACTCTTAAAATAATTTGACATGCATGATCTAAATAAATGATCAATTATGGTATTTGTTTATTCATTTATAGGCCACCAGAAGCAAGAGACTCTCAACAAATTAGAATTTCAGCAATTAAATATCAATGCACAAATGCTACTGTCTTAAACATCTTAGCCAATCTACAACAAACATTTATTTATTTGCAAAGAGTTGGAGGGGAAATCAAATTCAGAGCAACAGTCAAATCTCTTCCATACCAATAGAATTATTCAGGTCTTTGAATTAGACTAATTTGCTATAATATTTTACGGTAACATTTTATTTTAGTATAAAGTAGAAATAGAAGAAGAGGATGACCAGCACCAAGATGCATGGAGTTAGTGGCAATTAGTAAAGGAAGACTTGGAATATTTGAAGGACCAGGTTAAGGATAGATGATCATAGAAAAAAATCTATCTAACAGTTGACACTGACCTGTTGGCACATAATCAATAAAAACATAAGACTGGTACGGCTGAGGAACTTAGATAGGCTTTCATATGACTTTCCTAATAACTCACCTTCCAAACTATCAGGAAGGAGTAAGATAATGGCTAGAGTACATAGTATGATACAAATAGCCTGCAATAATTTATAAAATTAATTTTCTATTATCTAAAGTCTCCAATAAATTAACTAAGAAGTTACACATAAATTATCCAAATTCTTCTGTCATATGGAGAAGATATGTATCATGTCAGATGTCACAATATATCAACAGCTACGACATTTAACATTGTAAAATATTGTGTTTGTCTACAGCGTTTATCAATTCCATACAAAGATCTGCATCACTGTGTCAATAGGGTAGAATTTAAAACTGTTTGAATTGGAACAATTTTATCATAGGTTTTCCATTTATAAAAAGAAACATTTATAACTGATTCATTTCATTTGATTTCTTTTTTCCCCTTTGGCTCTGAACACCCCTAGCTGCGCACCACTAGAGGTAAAGTAGTAAACAGAAAAAGATGCTTCGGAGCATTGAGAGGTGATCAGGAAACCACTGTCAGCAACGGCTTACAGCAACTCCATCTTTTTCCACATTCAGACAGCTTTGCTATCTAGCTGCAGAACAATATGAAGAAAAGATGAACTTCAAAGTACCTTTTTTCCCTGTAAACCAAAAGAATTACATAGCCTTGAGGTATAGCATAATGCTTTGTTATAACGTGGAATCTTCTGAAATCTAGCAAAAAGTGCCCCTTTCCTCATGTCACTAATTCTATCACTCCAGAAAAGCTGTGTCTTGAGCAGGTGGGGAGGGCAAGATTGATAGCTATAAATCTTATAACTGATATCAGTACAAAGCTAACAAGTGATTCTTACAAAACATTTTCTTCATGTTTTATTAAGATGCTGGCTTTACCAGCTCTCTGGAACTTTCAACCTCTCTCTCTCTCTCTCTGTCTCTCTCTGTCTCCTTCTCTCTCTTCCTCTCTCTCTCTGTCTGTCTGTCTCTCTGTCTGTTTCCATCTCTGTCTCTTTGTCTTTTCAGGACATGAACACAACTTATTTATTTATTATATTTATAGCACAACTGGTGCTTCAGTAGTATTATATTGAGAATTTAACATACAAAAATGTATGTATTTCATTTGAATCACGTGTTTCGCATTTCACAAAAATGTGAAATGAATTTTGTAGAACTGTAGCTCATTTACCTGAACTTTTTGGGAAGTTAGCTATTGCTTCTTGTACAATGAAGCTTTTTCATGGAGAAAGCGAGTTAATAAAATGCAAAGAGTGTAGCATGTGAATGCATATGTGTAGGTTTGTGATGTCTGATTGAATGTGTATGTGTATTCAATTGTAAGCCCTGTTTCATCATTTAAAGATTAGAGGTTAATTGATTCTGCGGGAATTAATCTTTTCAGCAGTGAACAAATGCTAACTTTGCCACAAAAATCCCTTATGAGGAAAACAAGATTTAGGCTTCTCAGAACCCAATAAAATGAATAATAGTTTGCAAAAAAAAATTACTAGCTCACTATATGTGTAGCTCCTCCATTATCAGGAAAATGGTTAGCCACTTCCTCTGTTCATCAGACAGTTTTAACAAAGACCATTAGAAATGCCTACTCCAATAAATTTGGAGATAAGCTGAAAACTGATAAACTAAAGTGAAAGCATTCAGTTGTCAAGATTTTGGTAATCTAATCTTTTTCCTGTTCAATAAATTTAATTGTAGAGGATTGTGTGTCAGAATATTGCTTTTTTGTTAACATTTATCATCCCAGATTTCTTCAGGAACAGAGTCATGTGGTGAGAAAATTGAGCACAAGATTCTTATACTTTCAATTTCTTACACTTCCTTAGACTTCAGGCCCAAAGCAATTAATGCTTCAAGTTATATTTTCTAAAAATTATATATCTGGCTTTACACCTTTTCTCTGCTAATTCAGTGCATGATTTGAGGATTTGTATGTAAGGAACTCAAATTTGAGTTCCTTACATACAAGTTTCTACTACTGTAATCACCAACTTAATGTCCCATAGATACTCCCCTTGGTGCCTACCACTTTCCCATATGAGTTTTCCCATATTAAAAACATGCTTTTAATTAAACAGTATCTGCATGGACTGCATGCTACAAAGAAAAGTGCAAACCTCAAGCCTTATTTCTAAATATCTATATTTAGAAACAATTGCAACCAATTCTTAATGCTTCTTAAATTTATAGTTGACAAACAATGGGAGCGACAACTAATATGCTAAAAACAGAAATTATGTTAAAATGATTTCAATAAGTTTATGAAATGGGTTGAAAATAACAAATTAATATAGATATTTTTCCCTTAAGGAAAAGATATCAAATTCATAGGTATAAAATGAAGGATTCTTGCAAAATCCAATCTGGGTCAGTCACTGGTAGAAGAGGTTTACTTTTCTGAGCTTTTGGACTCATGATGGAATCTGTCTTCAGGGAACTTCTCTCTCCTGGAATATGTATTTTGAAATATTCTATGAGTGCTATTTATGTGGTGCATTCTTATTGGTTGATTGGTGTGATGATCGTCAGTGATTGGTTGTTATTTCCTTGTGCTGTCAAGCCCAAGCCCAAACCTCTGGTTCTGGTGACTGACCTACATTGGATCTTGCAACATTATCCTGGGATACGTTCATGAAGGATTCTTGGCTTGTTAATAATACTTGTGAAAAAAATACTGGAATAATAGTTAACTGCAAAAGGCTGTGGTGGTGCAGTGGTTAAAATGCAGTAGTTAGAGTGCCTGATCAGCTCAAGGTTGACTCAATCTCCATCCTTCCATTTTCTGACCTCTCCGAGGTCAGTAAAATGAGGACCCAGGTTGTTGAGGGCAATATGCTGAATCTGTAAACTGCTTAGAGAGGAGTGTAAAGCATTGTGAAGCCGTACATAAGTCTAAGTCTATTGCTATTGGTAAATTGTTACAACAGAATTATAGTTTCTGAGTCATGGGAAATAATTATTCTCCTCCATCTGGTATTCATCAGACTTGCCACCTTGAGCAACATTTGATTGTAAGATTACTCAACTATAAGGTTGGTCAAGATCTGACCTATTTTTCAACATTTCTAAAATCAAATCACGGGAAAATGGATTTAAATTGCAATCAGTAGAATTAGGAAATTGTTTACCATGAAGAACAATTTAACAGTAGGAAACTCTATGATTTCATGATATAATGACACATACTTTTCTGTTATAGTAAATTATTGGACATAATCTAGTCTACCTGGATAAAAATATCATAATTTCTGGAGTTAAAAGGAAATGTCTTCTCTCTATAACATTTTATTTCTATAGAAACACCTTCCACTCTATCAATCCAAGTGGAAAATGTTTATTTTACATATCCTGTATAAGAAAATTCTAATAAATATACAAAACAGAGATGGAATTTGTAGATGTACAGTGAAATGAAATACTACCTGAGCCTTCTCAAATCCTGTTAAGTGGACAGAGAAATTTCTAAAAAGAATAAGCTTTAGTCTTTAATAATAAGTTTACTACATAGATTTCTTTGCTATTGTGAGGTAGAAACACAGATCTATCATTGGTTCCCTGTAACCATATTTAATAAATTTAAATTGGATTATTTTCTTACTTGCAAAACAAATAGACAAGACAAGGAGGTTTTGATTCTGTGTGACTGTTTCCTGATCATAACATCATCCCCAATTCCATATTTTTCAAAAGTGCTCACATAAGGCTCATGACCGGTGTAAATAATTTTTCCTTCTCCCCAAAACTGTATTTTCCAAATGTTATTGTAAAAAGTTTGTTATAGTGCACATATTCTTTAGCAAATGTATGCATAAAGAAAAAGAAAAAAAGAAATGTGATATATTAAGGATGATAATAGCAGAATCAGATAAGTACTCAAGAAAGCTGAGGATGTTTAATTAACAGGAGCATGGTCTTATCATGAATTTGGAAGCTTAGCTTTAAGGACACCAGATAGCTACAATATATTAATCATAACCTTTTGAAATAACAAGAGATAATTGAAACGTGGTGCTTTATACTGTTCCGTTGAAACAGTTTTTGCTCCTCAAGAGTCAAAGTGTAATATTCCTTCATTGCAATGCTTCTTCCTTTCTTCATATAGGTTGCAATCAACTGACTAAAGCCCTGTGAAATGTATAGGCATTTTGGATAAGTGATTTTACTGCAAACTACCCTTTTCATTTGTCCTATGTTATATAATAAGGGAAATATTGTCTAGGTCATCTTCAAATATATTCATATAAATGTTTGTCATTTCTGAATCTTCTGGTGATTGTTTCAGATGTTTCTTGAATACATATAACTGAAACTTAATATTAAGAAAAGTTTCAGTTCAATGATTATGAATAAATTACTTCCATTTTATTTGTGTCCATATGTATGTCTAGGATAGTAGTGGAACAGAAAAATAATTTTCCACATAGAATTAGGCTTAATGTCATTTAGTTTCCTAGTAAAATTTTCTAACAATAATTGTAATTATATTAAGCTAATAAGCACACTATCAAAATGCACTCCAAGAACATGTTTAAAAAATCATGATTATTCTTTTTTAAAAAAGATTCTCTTATAAACTGAACAAGCATGTCAATTTTAAGTATTTATTATTCTGAATATAACTATTGCTGTTTCCACAATTTGTTCATGGTATGAAATGAACCTACATTTCAGTATATATTTTGGAGTGATTATGCACAAACAATATTCATCAATCTAACCTAGGAAGAAATGCACCAAAATTGTGTGAAAATAGAACAAAGAAAGAACTTGTCAAATGAATAGTGTTCAAAGTACATGAAAAGACAAATAGCAAATAATAGATTTGACCAAGATGAAAGTAGAATATTTTGCAAACAATATAATTGCTTTAATAATACAAAAGAACAAGTCCTAGTAAATTAAATATTATTCAGAAGAACAGACTTTTGATGTTATAGAGCAGGGGTGTCAAACTCAATTTCATTGAGGGCCGCATCAAGGTTGTTTGACCTCTGGGGGCCAGGGTGGATGTGGCCAGCTTAACATCATTCATGTTGGGGGCTCCTGTGGTGGCCCAAGTACTCTGTCAGTGAAAATGGGCTCCTGAGTTTAGTTTGTGGCTGCCACAGCCTCCTGCAACCTTCTGCCAGTGAAAATGAAGCTTGGGAGGGTCGCACATGTTTTCACTGGCAGAGGGTTGCAGAGGCCGTGACAGCCAAAAATTGGGAGCCCATTTTTTCTGGTAGAAGCACCGCAGGCCGGTCCTTTGTTGTTTCCAGGGCAGCCCTGCGGACTAGATCTAAGTACCCTGTGGGCCAAATCCGGCCCTGGACCTTGAGTTTGACACTCCTGTTATAGAGCTATTCATTTATTGAGTAGTGGGTAAATCTGTATTTCTTTTTGTCTTAGAGGCTATTATTTCTTATACATATTGTCATTAGCAAATTACAAGTTGTGCTGATGTCTTTTGCAGCTTTACCTCAATGAGCACTCTGAGAGATTCATGGATGTCCTATTTTACTGAGGTTTTTTTTTCCTATTTTACAACAAATGCTTGTAGGAGCATAGCAAGAAGAAACATTAAAAATCTGCCTGAAGACAAATAGTGTAGTATCATATTGCCTTCCAAACCCAAATTTGGACTGCTATTTAGTAATTGTCCTTAGATGCTAAGTTCTTCCAGGGGAAAAATAGTTGTTTTCTTTTCATGTTCCCACCTGAAATTTTCTTTCTGATTTCAATTATATTGTCTTCATGTCAGACTTTACTTCTAGAAACTGCCTAGAAAAGTCCATGTGATTTTCTTGACAATCTTTTTGAAAGTGATTTACTTCTTCCTAGGACTGAGAAGGCATGCCTGACCCAAAGTCAACCAACTGACTTTGTGCTTAAGGCTTTGTGCTTAAGAAATCATGATCTACAATTTTGTATTGTGGTACTGTAAGTATTACACCAAACTAGCCCTCATATTTTGTACAACTACAAATAATAATCTGATATTATTACAAGAACCACAATCCTAATCATGTTATATTGAATACTGATGGAAAACAGAAAGATATTTTTTTCCCATATTTTCATTGGATTAGTATATATTGGCTTTATTGTCCTTGGAATTCAGTGGATCAACTATAGTTCACATGCAATTCCTCAAAGGTTCAACATACTGGGAAAACGTGGTAGAGAAATTTTCCATAATTTGCAAGTTTACCAACCAAAAACACTCTCTTTAATATGAATAAATGGCAAATATATTTCAACCCTGTCTTGAATTTGTGTTATGCAACTGCATGTATTCCTTATTCAGAAAGAAGAATGAATAGAAAATATGACATTCTCCTGTATTATGAAGGGAGTCAGAGAACAGTCTTACAAAGCAAAACTGAGTGTTGATTCTTGAAAATGTCAGAAATGGAAATGTAGTACAGATCTTCTACATCCTTCTATTTGGAATAAAACAATGCTAATATAACTTTCTTGCTTGCTTTTATTAACTGGAAACCAGAAAGATATTGATGCTTGGAATCATTTTAAATATAGTAAGTTTAAGCTAACTCTATTTATTTAACTGGACAAAGCTCATCTTTGTTATAAAATTATAAATAAATATAAAATTATTTATACATACATATGTATGTATATAATTTTATGTATGTATGTATATAATTGTACGTATGTATGTATATAATTTTGTATGTATGTATATAATTTTAGATTTCCTTGGCTTCCATTTTGTGGCATGGATTAGTTGACATTGTGACAAAATTCATGAAGGAGCCAAATTAAACACGCTGTGTATATCAATTTAAAAATTAAACTGCTTGTTTTCTGATGAGTGTAATATTTTCTATCATGTCAACCCATCTCAAAAGATATTTCTATTTCTTTATTTCTGACTTGATTTTTTCCTGTACTCTTTTCTGGTTCTCATTTTTTTTCAAGTATTGCTACCAACTTGTTTTGTTTATTAGGAAAATATTGAGATAAACAATCTGAAGATCATTACCTCCCAATATTAATAATCTGAAACTTTAAGGCTAGTTTGGTAATGGAGTGTCATTCTGGATGAATGACTAATTTAACTGCTATCTGCAGATATTCAAACTGCACTTATGTTGGCAGAGTGTAAAAATATTAAGAAATATGCTATTAAACAAATCAGAATGATAAATGAGAGCATACGTGCTTCAACATGCAGACAATATATGACATAACAATCCAGTAACTGTCAAAATGTTTGCATTTTTATGACAGTTCCTTTCCTGTTCTGATAATCACCTGTGCTCATGAGGCTGGGTGGGTTTCGGGTGGTCACCTGTTGCCTACCTATTACTGCTAAGAACAAGAAAAACAGTTTCCAGGCAGCATGCATGAGAGAGAGAAAAGAAAAAAGGAAATAAAAATAAAAATGTGCCACTTCAGAAAATTGCATTTTAATCCTGAAAATTTGCACTCAAAATTTTAATATACATATATATGTATGAGATAAAGAGCCATTTATGAGCTCTCTGCCCGGGTTTCAATTATAATTAATGAAATATGTTCTGCATTACATGAATCAATTGCATACCATTCACAAGCTAATGCAATTTTCACAAATTAAGTGTTAATGCTAACAGATATTGTTCGGGGACAAGGGGAAAAAATCAGTTTACAAGAAAAAAGAAAAGAATCCATATCAGATTAAAGAATATAAAATTTAGTGTGTCATTAAAGAAACTAAGGATGCAACAACAGATTTTTTTTACAATTAAAATTCTGTGGCAGAGAACAAATAAATTGAGGCTTAATTATTATCTTATTTGAAAGAAATGCTCGTTTTACTAATGATGCACATTAAGGTTGATAAACATGTTCACTGTCTGTTTTTTTTCTAAATTCTGGATATTCTGAAAGAGTCCCATCTCTCATTTAAACTAGTTTGTTCAAGTATGAAAAAGACTAAAGGCACAAAACAGATTGTACTAATAATAAAGAAAAAAAGGTTAGATACCAATTTTATATTCATTTAAGGGATAAGTAGGGTAGTGCAGTAGTGCAGATGAGTAGATCAATCATATTGTCTGCATGTATGTTTGTAATATACTGAACATTGTAATAAATTCACTTTTTGGAATAAAACAGGATCTCCTGCATATAAATATTGTATCAGAGGCATATACTTTTCATTTCAGTCGACTTAACTGAGAAGAAAAATATTTGCATTTTTGTTAAATTTATAAGTGCACATATACACATAAAGGGTACAGGTAGTCATTGTTTGGCAACTGCCTTGTGTAGTGATTATTTGCAATTATGACGGAGATGAAAAAGTAACTTTAGAATCAATCCTCACATTCATGACCTTCACAGGTCTGTAAAGCAAAGGAAAGCTGAAGGAAACATAGTTGGGGCTTGACTGACAACTCTTTCCCTTAACAACAGAGTTGCCAATCCCAGTTGTGGTCACTCAACTTTGAATTGCTTCAGAAGACCATTCTTGCTTTATTCAAGGACTGATCAAAATGTCCATCCCTCGTTTTTCGATTGGGTGGATAGTTGGGTTTCAGGATAAGCAGCCATGAGTTGATTTCCAAATGATTATGGAAAAAAAGAATTAATTTCTTTATCAATGTCTTCCCCTTTTTCACTATTTTTAAAGTTCCAGAAACACAGAAATGACAGAAAGTCCTGTTAGCCAGTTTCCTCCTAAATTAAACAGGGATTGCATCATACAATGGAAAACTTGCATGCATACTTTTTTTTTTTTCAGAATGAATTCATCTTGCTTGCAGATTATTGATTACCATGGAAGGAGTACCACATTGACCTAATGGAAATTGGTAAGATAAGAAGCTACCTTCCAGGCGCTGATATTAAATATCATCTTTCTTGCTTTCCCCTTTTTGAAATTGTTTCAGCCCAGCCCACCTTTATTTAATTTCATCATAGGGAATTTCGTACTTTATTTCACCCAAATTCCTGAAATGAAAAAGAATTAATTTTGACTTGGCTTGTACATTTTTTAGCAATTATCATGGGGCTTTATGTTAGATACTCTTGTCAGAAAGAGTAACATAACATGTCTTCACATTTTACACCAGCTTCTAATATTTCATTTTGGAGGCACTGGTAATTAATGTTGGTTAAACTGGAAATGCTCTCCCACACCTGAAGACTACAAGACTTTACAGTAAGACCAGATATTTTCCCAGTTTATTCAGGAATGGTAGAAGATGGGCAGAAATAAATCAGATAAATAATGCACCTCCTTTGGAGAGGCAGTTTTTGGTTAAATGCATTGTTAAGAGCAGTGGTGGCACAGTGCTATACTGCAGGCTAATTCTTCTGACTGCTGGCTGCCTGAAATTTGGCAGTTTGAATTTCACCAGGCTCAAGGTTGAATCAGCCTTCCATCCTTCTGAGGTCTGTAAAATTAGGACCCAGATTGTTGGGGGCAATATACTGACTCTGTAAATCACTTAGAGAGGGCTGTGAAGCAGTATATACCATGTTTTCCCGAAAATAGCACATGTCCCGAAAATATGGCCAAGCTGATTTTTGGGGTGGGCATAAATATATGCCCTCCCCTGAAAATAAGCCCTAGTGATGGAGTGGGTATGGCCAGCACAGGAGGCAGCCCTTCCCTTCCCCGGTCACCACCTGGAGGTTCAGCCCCTTAATTGCTGCCCGCTGAGCAGCTGAGGACTGTGCAACTCAGCCCACATCTCCAGAGCACCTCCCCAGCTGCTGGCCTCCTTCCCCTTTTCCTGCCGATCTTTCTTTAATTGGGATCACAGCACAGACACACATCCCCAAAATGCTCCTTCCGAAGCATTCAGCCTTGCAATCTTGGAAGGGGCATCTGTGTTGCAATCCCAAAGAAAGAATGGTGTGTGTGCGTGTGTGTGCGTGTGTGTGCGTGTGTGTGCGTGTGTGTGCGTGTGTGTGCGTGTGTGCGTGAGACAGAGAGAAAGAGAAAGAAATCTGATCCAATCTCAGAGAGTTATCCAGGGCTTGCAGCAATGTCTTCTCTGTGTCCCCTCCCTCCCTCACGCACACACACATAGAGGTCCCTCACCCCCCCCCCAAACCTCCCAAGGCAGCCACATTCCTTCACTAACCTGCTTTCCAGCTCTGTTCTCCATCCTCACATACAGGGCAAGAAAAGT
>JANHFM010004605.1:6842-19235 GCA_032468115.1 Grayia smithii | reverse complement strand
CTTTATCAAAGTTATACATTGTGAAACTAGAGAGCAAATAGCAGATATATTGACTAAACCGTTACCTAAGAAACAACATAACTATTTTATTGAAAGGATGTGTTTGTGTGTATATAATAAGAATGATGTAATTGATATATTATCATAAGTTAGGAATTTAGAAGGGGTTTATTAGGCAGAAATCCCTAACCCATGATATTTTATGTGTTCTTACCTCTTTAAGTTTTGACTCCTCCCATTTGATATATAAGGACTCTGTTTCGTTCCTTGTATTCATTCTGATTGAGTACCTAGAAGAAAAGAGATATATGTATACACTGTTGATATTATTCTATTTAAATAAAACATATTTAAACAACGAAATTATCCTCCAGTCATTGGGTCTGGTCCTGGATATTACATTTATAACAGGCTAAATAAAAATAATTAAAAAGAAAAGGGAAATATATAAATAGGAACATTGGTGTTTTTTTTTCTCTGTCTCTCTTTCATGCAACCATGTGATACGTTTGTTAAGATGTATGCCTTACCTAATTTAACTGAGATTTATGGTGGAAATGACCAAAGGTAAAAAGCTGAGAATTCTGTTTTCCTTTTCTGTTTTCTTTCTTTTGTCTTTGTGTGAATATGTGTGTCTAAGTTGTTGTGTACCCTCGAGGTAAATGTAACTGTTAAATATGTCTGATCCCTAGAAACAAGAATTTAAATTGTCAGAAAAAAAAATGTTAAAGCATTGAAAGAAAATGCCTTCAGCCTAGTTTGCCTGGCCAGTAGAGAGTAGTTTCCTTCCCTTTCTGTACCTTTAAGAACAGCTGAAGGTTATGAGGGAATGTTTTGTTCATTTACAGGAAAAGTTTCATCCTAGCATTTACTGTATGTGTTTAAATGGTTTTATGTCCATCCTTCTGAAGCATGTGAATCCAGCCTCTTTTCTCATCTGTGGTGTTCCCATTTTGTTGAGACAGTTTATCTCATTAATAACTGCAGTACTGATGTGTGGTTTTTTTCAAACTCTGCCTGCAAGCTATCTATCCATACACACACACACCTTACCTCCCCATCTCTTATCCTCCATTAATGTCTTTCCTGGGAGGATCACCTCACCAACAAAGGGGTTGAGGGGCCCCTGTTCTCATGTCTTTCAGCCCTGCACAGACAACTCCGCAACCTTTGGAAGCAGATCACACTGACCCAGATGCTGCCTCCAGAGGAGACCATCCATTCATTGAGCCAGGGAATTGAGTTTCAGCCATCGACTAGAAAGTCATGATAGCAACTAGAGTGGAGCAGACCTTCCCAAGCCTGACTGACCAGCCTTACCACCAAACCAAGCCTAATGACACCCAGTAGACATGAAAGAGAGGACTCTGAGATGGACAAGTGAAGACTAAAGACTCTTTTAAATCCCCAGAAGACAACTGTAAAGACTATGGGCAAGGGTGGAAATTCATTGTAAGGTTTTCTTCCTTGTCTCATTTATGTTGTAATCAGTTAAATGGACTCATGGAGGGATGGCATTTGGGAGTAGTTGGCACAGCAAGTTCTGAAACACCTTAGATTTCTGTCTGATGAGAGGGAAATTTGTCCAGCATGTTTGTATTATCTGTCTTGTAGAAGTAGCTGCATACACACATACACACACCCTCTACTCAGAATCAGACTGAGGCTATCTCCTTCACCTACTTTCACGCAAAGCTTTTCCTAGGTTGGATTTTGCTTTGTGGCACTAAGGCCCAAGTAGTCATATCTCCCTGCCAATTCCATGGCCTCCATGGTTGATATCCAAACTGGAATTTTCATATAGTGATTTTTCCTTATATTGTCCCATATAATGATCAAAGCATTCCTCACTAGATGTCTCTGGAAATATGTGTGAGTTTTAGTTTTCCCCTCCCAAAGGAAAGTGTGCCACTCCAATTGAAGATCATGGCCTTCCAATGTTAGTACCCTCTTATTTCTCAATTGAACCCAATCTTTAAGCCATGTTATTGCTGCTGAATAATAGTATAATTCCGTATTAATAGTATAATAGGGAATTATAATAGTATAATTCCCAGTCAGGTAGGCCAAAGCCTCCTTTGGTTCTGGAGTCCTGCAGAAGTTTACGTTTAATTCAGGCCTTTTTCCCCAGCCAAATAAATTTACCTATCATTCTATTTAATTGTTCAAAAAATGGTTTCCCTAACCTAATTGGTATTGTTTGAAACAAATACAAGAGTTTAGGTAATACATTCATCGTTATTGTGGCTATTCTACCTACTAAAGATAACTATAATTTTGCCCAAATATCTAAATCTTTTTGTAGCTGTTGTATCAGTTTATCTTAATTATCCTTCTTCAGTGTAGAACCTTTATCCGTTAACCAAATACCCAAATATTTTACCTTTTTAACAATTTGAATTCCCAATTTTCTTTCCAATTCTTCCCCTTGCCTTTTTGTATAGTTCTTCACTAACATTTTAGTTTTTCCTTTATTTATTTTAAGCCCAGTCACTTTACCCAATTCTTCAACTTCATTTATCAATATGGTTCCCTTTCTCCAAAGGATCTTCTAAAATGAAAACCAGATCATCTGCAAATGCTTGAACCTTATATTCCTCCTGTTTGATTTTTAATTGTTTGATTGTTTGATTTTTCCTAATTTGTATTAATAATATCTCTAGGGATAGTATAAATAAAAAGGGTGACAGGGGACATCCCTGTCTTACTCCCTTCGTTATACTAATCCTCTCAGTTGTTTCCCCATTCAATATTATTTTAGCCGATTGTTTCAAATAGATTGCTCTGATCAAATTTGTAAATTTCTCCCCAAAATTCATAATCTCCAATTGATTGATGAGAAAGTTCCAGTTTAAATTATCAAATGCTTTTAGAGTGTCTACAAACATCAATGCCAGCTGCTTATCTGGGTGGGCCTCGTAATATTCTAATACATCTATAATCATCTCTGTGTTATTCCTTATATATCTATTTGGAAAAAATCCATTCTGGTCTGAATCAATAATTTCATTTAATATCTTTTTGGCCTTTTCTGCTAATATCGTTACAAATATTTTATAGTCCACATTAAGGAGCGAGATTGGCCTATAGTTCTTAATTAACTGGGTGTTTGAAGAATCTTTTGGGATGAGTGATATCAGTGCCTCCGACCATGTCTGTGGTAATTTCACTTGCCCTAGAGCATCATTATATATTTACAACATTAATCTTTCCAATGGGCCCTGCAACTCTTTATAAAACTCAGAAGGGATATCATCAGGACCTGGTGTTTTATTATTCTTTTGTTTTTGAATAGCCACCTTCATTTCCAGCATCATAATTTCCTTATTTAACATCTCTTTTTATCTTGTCTGCTACTGGCGGAGGAGCCCTATCCTTTAAGTAGTTCTTAATATTTCCCTCCTCCTGCTTTCTCTATATTTCTCTGTATATAAATAAATACAAAAACCCTGCACTAATCCATTGATAGATTCAGGTTCACAATTGAAAATATTCTGATTCAATTGCTCTTGAAAAACATTCAGAGGTTTTAGCTGATGAAAAATGCAGCAGTGCAAGCAGTTATGTACTGTATGTTCCTTGTTTGGCATGAATTGCATTGGTTGCTGGTATGCTCCCAGGTCATAATCATGGTAGTGCTAATGGTTAACTTTAAAGGCCTTCATAACTTCGAGTCAGGATACTGTCAACTCTGACAGGATAAGTATTAGGGAGTTTCATCTGGAAGATAATTTTTTCCTTGTGCCCTACCTCTGGAAAATCATTTCACTAGAGATTAGATTCAATCCCATCCCACTGATCTCTCATAAAATCTTTAAGACTTTTATTATATAGCCTATAGCACAGCTGTGTGGTTAAGCGCATATCATGTTTGTGTTAATTGTTAAGGGGTATTTTTTTATGTTGTCTGAATTTAGAATGAGTAGGCTACCATCTATGGCTTATGCATCTTATCACAAAGATTCATTTTGCAGTCCACAGAGCACCCACCAGAATGTATCAGTGAAACTGGATGTAGACAAGAGATCTAATCTGGAAATTCTAATTACAAAATTCAAGACAAAATCATTGCATTAGAACACGAATCCTTCTAGGTGTTAGGTTAGCCTATCCTAACCCAGATAGATATGTGGATTTCATCTCCCAGAATTCACCAGACTATGTGGCCATTGTTGAGAATTTGGAGGATACACATAGTAGATGTAAAGGAAGCAATTCATTCTACCTCAGTACTTATGTTTGAATCCTAGTGCCTTCACAAACATATTTATGTACCTTTTTGGCAATGCTACATAAAGTAGTTTGCTACTGCTTTCTTCTTGGCTTATTTTTGCTTCCAAGCTTAGCTTACACCTCTAGAATTCTGTTAGTCTTCCATCCAACTGCTAACAGGACTGATTTATTTAGTTTTTAATTTCAGACAAGGTCAGCCATGTGCTGCTTCCTGTTTGTCAAAGTTATCATGATAACTTTGAAATATAGTAATACATTTTCCTAGAATCTCTCTCATTCATAACAAGTATCTTCCAATTTACCTTAAATTGGTATTAAATACGTCTTGGCTTACTAGTCTGATAAATACTCCAACATGATAACCTTTAAATTCAACCAATTTATATATGAAATTTACACAGACTGAAGGATTAACTCATGTCCCTTTCAAGGCATCATCTACACATTTTGTAAACGTTTAACCTTTAGTGGTTGTCTGGGACTTCCAAGAAGTAACTTTAATTAGTCATACAACATTATTGAAAAACTTTGAGATGAAGTACATACTGGAAACACTTTGAACACAGGAAAAATAACCACATTTTTCATTCTAAGTTATAGAATTGTTTAGAAATAATAGCAATACATATTATTTGTTATTTTGTTAAAGAAGAAACACATATATACCCACCACTTTCCTATCTGCATGTTCTTTAATCCAAAAATAATCTTGATTTTACTCAAGAATAAAGTTAATCTTCATCAAATATAGACAAGATAAAGAGATTGTAATGCATGTAATAATAAAGAGCTGACTATATTTCAAAATATGGGTTACATCAAAAAATTTCTAATAAATTGTACAACTATTTTAACAATATGAACGGGATACAGTGGCACAGTGGCTTAATGATGCTGGAACTGCTGGCCAGAAATGGTCTGCCCTCTGGCCAGCCAGGTCTAATCCTGGCTCCAGAAGACCCAGTGTCTTCTCATTGCTCATTCTCTGGCTCCTGCCCACCCAGCAGTTTAAAAATATATTGCAAGTAGATAAATGAGTTTTTCCCTTGGTGGCAAAAACCTAGATACATTTGCATGTACAAGAAAGCAGAAGTGTTACTGGACCTGTCTGGATGTGAGGCAACATGACACAAGATAAGACAAGGGAAGACCAGCCGAGGAGCTCAGACAAGCCAGCAACCCAACTGTCGCTAGTTAGCTGGTATAAAGGTAGTTTGCCACCCTTGGTGCACCAAAGATGGGAATACAAATGCCAAACAGAATGCAGAGAGCAATCTAAGTTGTCAGAACTGCATTGTGTCTAGCATTTGCAGATGTCCCTGACATTGAATGCTGTAGGCTAAATAAATAAATAAGTAATTATATCAAGATATCTGGAACAATTCCATTCCTATGACTTCTGCAATAGTATGTGAAAATGACCTTGGGAGACTGGAGGTGGTGGTGGTTATGATGAGATACTGCCCAGAGAACAATCAGATGTGGGAGTGGACAGAGGTACCTGCAGCTGCATAACAAGCAGAGAAAAAAACTAGAAATGATCTTCCCTAACTTCTCAGTCTATAAAAAGAGACAGAGGGAGATTTGTAGTTTTGGACTTGCAAATTTCTGTCAATGTAGTCCTACAGTAAAGTAGAATTTGCTCATTTGTTCTGTTTACTGTGTGATCTGTCTGGGAACACAGACAATTTTCTACCTCTTACACTATCTTTAATTAATTTATCTAAGAAATGCACTTTAGGAAAACTTGTTGAATGGGATTTAATATCTTTTTTTAGCAGAGTTTGGCAACTCTTCAATAAACATTATTTTCCCCAATTACTTTAATGTCATAAATAATGTATTAAGTAGCAGCTAGAATTCTGAAAAAAAAAAATAGCTGTCTAAATTATGATCCCAAAGCCTGCATCTATCCTAACAGAGTTCATTCCTATTTTTCACATGAATTCATCAGAACCTACAAGGGTAGCAAGAGTGCTACATTTCCCTTTAGTATTTTATTCATTAATCTGATTTGAAAATGCATCAGTATCTTAATTCAATATTCCTTGATTCCACCAAGGCATTTTTATATTAGAAGACACCAAAATACTTTATGTTTTAAAACTCTCTTTTTGTCTTAAGACCCCATATACATTATCTTTTCCTGTGTGCTAAGATCCCAAACAATATTGTCAGAGAAGGAAAATCGAGACCACTTAGTTAGTTCTGTTCTGCCTTGATAAGTTAAAACAATGCCTCACTCTGAATTGGATTCAGGATCAAAGCCCTAACTCTAATTATCCCCAGAAATTTAAAATATCCTGCATGCACAGATTAGAGGTGTATATGCCAAATTTAAGATAAACTAAAAAAACCTCCAACTGTAATCTAATGAATTTTAAATGTAATCATTTCAGTGAGCTAGATTCTGTTAGAGATTGGGCTCAAAGTAATGAAAATTCTGCTTAAACTGTTTGGTTTTTAATATAGAATATGGAACGACTGAGTATGCCACAGTTGTTACCATCATATTGTGTTTTTGTGACTCTTTAATCCCTTGCATCAAAAGCTAAACTTTTGGACTAAAAGAAATAGACTTAAAATTTACTTAAAATTGCTAGGAGCAATATTAACAGCCCCAGACCTTTTGGTGAATGGAGTTAAGGGAGTCTTTAAAAAATTGTGTTGAACATGAAAGAAGCTAGTATGGTATTAAGTATTAAAAATATTGTTTATTTAGTTACTCAATTGATATGGCCAGCCACTTGCTAAACAATTATATTAATGTGCAGTGCCAACCCAATGCAAAAAGTTGAAAGGGTAACAGATTTTATTTTCTTACGCTCAAAAATTCACAGGAATGTTGAACTTGTCCATAAAATAAAGAGATGGCTTCAATTTGAGAGAAAGATGATAAATCTAGACAAATGTTAAATTGCAGAGATATTCCAGTGACAATTGTAACATGTAGCTATGAAAACTACCATCAGAAATGCTGAGGACAAAACTTTGTTGTCTTTCAATTTTACTTCTGGAAAAGGATATTTTGGATGACAAGAATAACAAAGTAATTGAAAACTGGTTTCTACCAAAGATTCTACCATTAACTTGGAAGTGGAATCACCACATTTTGCTAAGGACATTTAAACAGCAGGAAATGTATTGTCTCCCAATTAAATCAGTTTACTGTGAACAATGCAAAGAAATATTGAAACACAAGCACAGGGACAGATTCACCTTACTAAAACTCTGGGAATCACTGAACTTACAGTAAACCTATGCAGTAAAGCTAGGAGTGATCCTCTTCATGAAGAATTATAGGAAATAAAGCCACTATTTCACATACTTATTGCAAAAGATCATGCAGTATTAAAAGGATTAAATAATGGTTATAATCCCATTTTAAATACTGACCTAAAAACAATCACATTTATTTGGATTTATATGGACACCCATTTTATGAAATACAATTTTAGATGGTTTATGAGAATAATAAAAAGACAATAATACGCAAAACCTTAATAAAGTTTTAATCAAAAACATCCAATCCATTGAGCAGTACACTCTCTACAACCTCAACTTACCTGAAAGAAAAGGCAACTCTTTATGTTTTGCTAGAAATCTGGATCCCAGGGGAAGAGTTACTATGGAAAAATGAGCTTCCTAGGTTCTTCTAGAAAATGGCATTTAAGGGAAAAAGTCTAGAGCATGCTCATCCTATCGAACCTGATAGAAGAGATGGTCCCACAAATAGCTTGGCCCTGATAAAGGTAGGGCTTTAAATAATTAGCACCTTGAACTATACTAGCTAGAACAAAACTAGGAGCCAGTACAGCTTGCCCAACAGCAGTATGATATAGGGAAACCAAGACACACCCAGTTCCACACATTTTGTAACATTTGTAACAAGTTGTAACATTTTTGGTCTTCAAGGGCAGCCCCAAGTAGAGTGCATTATAGTGGTCCAACTGAGAAGGCACCAAGGCATGAATGATCATAAGCCCATGAGATGTATGTATTCTATAAATTTTGTGATTCCCAAAGTTCACAAGAATCCACACAAACTTTCTGTAATTTTTTTTTTCAGTTAACTAGTTCCTATAGACAAAATAACTCTGGGTGTACTACACTTACACTCTAATTAGTTTCTTTTGTATCTTCCCTATGCATTTAGACAATTCCCGATTCTACCTTCAGTTTACACATTAATGCAATAGTCTCTTTTTCTAGTTTGAAAAATTATGCATTCATTATGGAGGAAAATTAATATCTCAAAGCAAACTATAATTAGGAATTCCTCATTTCAGTTTATGCTTTTTCAATTAGGCTCTCTATAATTTTAATCATGGGTGCATTAACATGTTTCCATAATTTATATACCTGTGATATAATTAAGTCTTGAAATGTCTCAGTAATATACAGAAAAATGGGGAACTTAGTCATCTCTTTCTTTGTGTTTAGGTCCAAAGCATAGAAGGAATTTGTTCCAGGTAGCTTGGTATAAGGCATAAAAAGATACAGAGTAGATACATATTTGTATCTACTCTGAGTTGTGGCTATTAGCTAGAACTGAGTAATTTTTGTTGAGTTTCCACAGGGAATATTCATATTCATTTATTAATTACTGTTATAGCCAGGAAGTATCAGTAAGAAAAATAAATTTGCAAATAACATCATACTAGTCAGAATATTGAGCTCAAGTAATCTGTAAAATGATGAAAAAAATCTGACAAAATTATATTATATGAGCTCCAAATATTTTAGAGAACAGAAATGAAATTTCTGTAAGATACATGAGGGTAATCCTCCAATTCTCCATATATGAATAGGTCTTGAGCAACTGATATTTTAAATCTATTAGGACTAGGAACATTAGGAAGTCCCTACAGAGGACAGTTTGGCACAATTGTTTGTGTAGACTAGTAAATGAGCAGTGGATGCAAAAGAATGAGACGAAAGTTTTGCTACCAAAACATATCAGAGATGATACCTCCTTTCAAAGGCTATTTTGTTTTTGAGACACCTCCTAGAATATCCATATGATAATTTAATATCATATAGTTATTCTAGATTAAGATGCAAATTATTAAAAAAAGCCTTAACAACATTACTCATTTTCAGAAATAAGGGCAATTCACCTATATCCCTAAATAGGCCAGCAAATATATATCTAAATATTTTATTAAAAATATGGATATGAATTTTCCAAACCAGATATCTCTTTAGCAAAGCAAACAGTAAATTTAAGTGTATGTGTTCATTTATGTTCCTACTTCAGTACACCTATTAATGTATATTTGCTACATTTGTTTAATGCTTGCAGAGTTGATACATATTTTCCCCTACTGAAGACAAAGACAGACTGAAGCAGGTATTCAATATTAATGGAAAGTTGCAAAATAAATAGTTTCTGCATTAAGTATTTTCCTATATGCTTCAGTAGTAATCAATGTCAATATGAGTTTATATAAAAATCCCAGTAACAGTTTCTTAAATTGATATTCAGGTATGTTCACAAAATGAACATATAATACTGATATTATTACACTGGAAGTAGGATGATTGTTCCCAAAATATTTTTACTAGTTATGCCCAACTTCTTCTATATTATATATTCAGAAGACTTTGAAGATATTGATGTTTCTACATCAATAGTATATTATGATGTATACAACAGCAATTTGCAAGTTCCTTTTATAGGGCAAACTTGATCCACAGCTTCCTATTAATGAAATTCTTGCTACAAAATATTGGCCCAAACAATAAATAGTATTTAGCTGAAACACTTTTCAGTCATAGTTTCAATATATTATTGTATGTAGTGCTAAGTGGACTATGCCTTAGATCATTTGAAGTTTGAGTCTGGTCCATAACCTAATCTAAATCTGTGGCTGCTATGATTTGTCCTATAGTAATGACTGGGGCAGGAAGAAGTATTTGGCTGAGGAAAAATGGTTGGGTCTATGCCAAGATCTTTTTTTTTTTTAAGGGAAGATAATGGACTCAGTGCAAGACTAAGAACACATATGCAGAAGAGGATGAAATGCTAGAACAGACATGTAATGTTAGGATTCAAATAATTTAACTACCAGTTCTCTGCCTTAATGATGAGCTGGGTAGGTGTGGCTTGGTGGTCATGTGACAGTGTGGGTGTAGCCAATTCAACCTCATCACATCGATGTGCACTTTGCCTTAGCTGTTACAATGTAATAAGGGTTAACCAGAGAGGCAGTTTCTGTAAGCAGGGCTATAAAGATTAGGCTAGAAACAACACCAGAATGTTCCTTCTTGCCTTCCTTACAGGATTAGCCCTGTAAAGTGGAAAAAAACAAAATAAGATTTCTTCCAACAACTGGTTCTCTGAACTGCTTAGAAAGTTAAAAACACATGTCTACCAACAACAACCCAGATGACTCTAGCACATGCTTTAAATGTTCTGAATTCATCTATGATAATGAAGACATCATTAAATGCCATGAATGTGACAATTACGCCCATCTCGCCTGTTTAAAATTAACCAAACAATATGCTAATATCATACAAGCCTCTGATACATTTCCTTGTCTATGTCCATCATGTTTACCATCATGTTTGCCATCATGTTTACCTAAGCTACACAATCAAAATGTCCCGTCTACATCCATTGACTCCATGAATGAACACTTAGTAAAAAGTTTTCAAACAATTTTACAAGAATGTCTAGCAACTCTTCAAAAACAAGCTGTAGAAATGATGAATAAATACCTAAATGCTCTAAATATTACAATTCAACAACCTCTACTTCAAAATACTACCTCAATCCAACAACTACCTCAAACCACCTCATTCCAGCAACTACCTCAACCAAAACCTCAACCTCAACCAAAACCCCAATCACAACCACAAGCAACCATCAACCCAGCAAATATTAATAATGCTACCTCAACTCAACAACTACCTCAACCTACCTCTTTTCAACAACTACCTCAACCAAATCCTCACTCAATACCACAAGTAACCATCAACCCAGTAAATAATACCAACCTACCAAGTAATTTATCCTTACTTATCAAAGACGCCATTGAACGAGAACAGAAACGTCCAAACGCTATTTTATTTGGCCTAGATGACAACAACGAATCTGATGATATCACTAAGGTTCGCAACATTATTAGAAACTCCCATAATCCAAACATCTCTCCTGATGACATCATCGAAATTTCAAGAGATGGCCCTGAATTCAGGTACAACGATGGCTCGGTGGCACCACGATTTTGCAGAGTTATTTGCAAAAATGAGTCCACTAAACGCATATTCATCCATACGATAAATTCCATTGCCAAAAACAACATCAACCATAGCAAACTTCGCTCACGTCCCAACCTATCCATATTGCAAAGAATCCGCTCCCGTGAACTCCGATCAGAACTTAAACGACGTCAAGAGGAAGGAGAAACTGACTTATACATCGACTACCGTGCTGATTGTATCAAAAGAAAGTCCCATAACCCACATCCTACCAGCCAATCCTCCTACATCCAACCCACTATTATTCAAAACTAGGAATGCACGCCCCAAACTTCTTCTATAACAACTACTAGTAACCTTAAATGTAAGCTACTTAATGCAAGAAGCCTCGTAAACGAAATACCTGAATTCCTCCTCTTACTAAATACAGCTAATTTTGACATTATATTCGTCTGGGAAATTTGGCTGAATTCATCCCTCCCTAACTCCATAACCACAGTAAGAAACTATCATGTTTACCGGTCTGACCGAGAAACTCGAAGAGGAGGTGGTATTGCTATCTTCTACAAAAAAACCCTACACTTAAAAAATATTCAAGTTTCACAGAAGCTTGCTCTTCATGAGACCATCGTCTGTGACCTGTCCTTAAATACCACACTTTGTTTCTTACTATGTTACAGAACTCCAGATTACGACATCGAACATATAAACAAGTTAACTTCACCACTAACATGGACAGCCTCCTGCCCACACCCAATAATCTTTCTTGGTGACTTTAACCTACCACTTATTAATTGCACCCTAAATGAATGTACAACTGAACCTATACATACAACCCTGTACAATACTGTAACTAATCTAGGACTTGAACAATTAGTAACTAACAACACTAGACTCAACAACTGCCTTGATCTCATCTTCTGCAACAGTTTAAATGCAATTTATGGTCTA
>JANHFM010004604.1:86869-96930 GCA_032468115.1 Grayia smithii | reverse complement strand
TGAAACCACAGCGATGTGGATGTGATTACAGCATTAAAGGTGAAGGAAGATAAAAGAAGAAGTGTCTTTCCCTTTCTTTTTGTTTGTGACTTTCCCTTTTGGATTGTAATTTAATGGCTGTTTAAGACTGCTAATCCTGTTTGGTTAACTCATGTGTTTCCCAAGTGGGTGACCTAGACAGAAGGAAAGATGAGTGGCTCTCCTGCAATGTCATCCAAATTCCTCTTCCTCTTCTAAAGCCACCTTGCAAACAGGCATTGCAACCGAAAGTCTCCAGTGCCAGCAGGATTCTAACTATCCACACGAAATGCTGGCTCATGGTACTGAAGTGGTACCTATTTATCTAATCACATACAACATGCTTTCAAACTGCTAGGTGGGCAGAAGCTGAGGTACATGGAAGGAGCTCATCCCACCAGATGGTGCTAGGACTTGAACCACTGGAGTAAAGACTATCTCCATCATCATTAACCCACTGAGCCACTGTGCCTCTGAACATAATGGTGACTCAAAGGGCAGCACAGAAGGGGCTGATCATTAGCTCATTAGAGTAGCCTCTGGAAAAGGGTGCTCTAGATTAGATTTACTTTAGAAAATGTTAATTAACTTGTCAGCAAATTGGCTAAATCACTCAAGACTAAATTTACAGTTTTTGAAAAAAAAATAGGTGAAAGGCATATAGAGATAAAAGACGAAATAAAAGAACTTAAAAAGATGAAAAACTAAGTAAAATAGATAGCTGAAGATATAAAACATCAATGATAAAGTGGGAATTTTGGAAAGTAAGAAATAAATTATAGCTAGACAGTGTTGAATAATTTAAATAAAATAGGTTTAATGAAACATGTAAAAACTAAAAACAATAGACACATTCAGTCATGTTTTATTGAATTAATTATGGAATACAAAACAGCTTATTCCCAATTATTCTAAATAATATGTTATACCTTTATTCTTTTTCAATCTATAGATTTCCGAAGGATTGATTTGTCAAATATGATTGATGAACTTTCAGTATGTCTAAACCTTTAAAATGTCCTCCATGTGCATAGAGCTATTTACATGGAATTTATTTCTTCCATAATGAAATTATATCCATGTAAATTTAGTAACCATATCTGCATGCAAGGCATCACTGAAAAAGCTGCTATGCAACTGAAAATGTGAAGGTCATTTTACGCAGGAAAGAAAAGTGTTTATTTTGCCATGGCATCTTCCAGCACTGAGATGCCTAAATCCAGTTCCCAGCTAAGTCTGTAGCAGAATACCTCTATGTTGAATACAATAAGAAGATTTGATAGTTCTCACCTTTCTATTCCTCGTCAGCACTCTTTCTGATGTTTACCAGTTTATCTATTAGATTCCCTTTTTGTCTGCATTCTGTTTATTCCTCTTGAATTCTCACTAATCTTGTTCCAGTCTTTTTCTTTTGTGAAAGTATAGTGGTCATATTTTCCAAGCTTCATCAAAGCCCAGAAAAGCTGATAAAAAAGTATATACAACCAAATCTGCATTAGCTACACTCCAAGAAATTAGTAAACTAGAATACATTCTGATAAGATAGTTCATTTCATTTAGTCTCCATGTTTCCTTTCACTAAACTACCTGTTCATTTACTTCACATAGTTTATTCCCTGCACTTTTGTCATGTTCCTGTCAAATATGCATCAAAAGAAATTGCTTTTCTAAATTAAAAAAAGATAACATTATTAAACCTTTGGAATTAATGCTTTGAATGACATTTTAAAATAACCCTTTAACATATCTGTGAACAAAAAAAGTTAGATCTTTTATCCAGATTGCTAATAGGCCATTAAAAACATTATTGCCTATGTGATTAGGTGAGTGGTCTCTTTAGCATCTGTAGAAAAAAAAGTAGAATTCTCTAATTTTACAGTATAAAGCTTCTGTGCATAGATAATATGATAGTTTTCTTATGTGTATAGCATTTAGTAAGGAACTCAAAATGAACAACATGGAGAAACTAAGGGAACGTTACAGATTGACATTATTTTTAATGCTAATGTACAAACATAGCTGTACAGGGAGAGTCAATTACATAAATATTGAGACCTGCCTTGTGACCAATTTCTGATTCCTGAGAATAATTTATGAGTACTAGAACTCTATATTTCTTTGACCTATCATGATAAAATGCTTAAAAAGTATCTATGGAGATTCTCAGTCATCCATGTCATGGTTGTCCCAAAGGTGCTTTTTCAAGAGGCAACTGGACTTTCTGGTTTCTCAAAGGAAAAACCTTTGTTGGGAACAGAAGCTATTGCAGCATAACACCTATACTTTAGTTCCATGATGGCAAACCTACGGCATGTGGGCCAGAGGTGGCACGCAGCACCCTCTCTGATGGCATGGGAGCTGTTGCTCCACAGCTCTGCTGTGCATGCGTGCGAGCCTCCCGCCGGCCAGCTGGTCATTGGGTCTCTGCTGCGCATGCGTAGACGCATGCAGGGGGCCATGCGCGCATTGCATTTTAGGGGTTTGGGTGCATGTGCTTTGGGCACTTGGTCCAGAAAAGGTTAGCCATCACTGCTCTAGTTATTGTACTGGTTGCTACCGGTAATAGCTTTCCTAGCCCAATTCAAAGTGCTGATTTAAGTCTATAAAGAACCTCACAGCATGAGTTAACTTTGGAACCATCTCATACCATTCTTCTCATTTTATGAACTCATCAAGAGAAGAGACACTTAGGATGCCAGCTTCACAGGGTTGAAGAAACCTGGATCTGATGGCACACCTTCTCTATGGTGGTCCCAACATTTTGGAAATCCTTTGCCTTCAGAGATGAACCTTCACTATAGTGCTTCCACAAGGCACTTAAAATTATACATTGCTCAGGTAAGTTGTTGAATTTTGAGTAAAGATAGCAATGCTTGGGTTTGCAATTTCAACTTGTTAATCTGGGTGTGATAATACTGTTTTTCATGGGATTTTATTACATTCTGTTAGGCAAGGGGCAATGTATAAAAATGTAATAAATGATTCAGTGATGTGAGTCAGACTTATTAATCATTGTTTTTTACCATCCAACAAAATGATATTGTATTTGCTACAGAAACAATGTATACAGGAAAATATAACATTGTCATTTTAGTAAATTAGCTGTTATACATTTAAGTAGTTATACATGTTATACATTTAACGAAGTTCTGTTACTACAGTATGTCATAGTGTTTAAATGGGACAGGGGGGAAATGATTTCATTTTTATCTTGACTATTTTACTGTAAAGATAAATAATGTTAACTGAATTCTGTCTTATCTTGAAGATCGTAAGGTGGCTTAGTCCTATTCTCAGTCTAACTTACCTGAATGGAGTATAAGATGGCAAGATGTATGTTCTGTAAAGTCAAGAGTATACATGTAATACATAATCAACACACCAGCAAGCAACACAATCCACCAAGTGCAACGTGGCCCTGGCTCCATTTCTTCGCCATAACATTTCGCTTGAAACCTCCTCAGATTCTCCTCCTTCCTTCCAGCCGGAATAATTGCCCATTGACCTGTCCCTGAGAAGAGCCTGAGTGACACTGGACCAGCCTCTCACCGAAGACCCTGCTGTGAGGGAGCGGGGTGGGTGGGGACGGCGGATGATGTTGGTGGGTGGCACTGGCTACGGAATCCCGTTGCCCACAAACCTTTCCCCGCCTGGGATACTGGGGAGGAGTGAAGAGCCCGGGCGCGTCACGGTGGGTGTACGCGCCTCGGAGCTTGGGATAAAGGGCTGGCAGCGAGAGGCGCTCCGCTCCCCAGCAGCCGGCTACCCCCTTAGAGGCGCGAAGCTCGCCCGTGCTGTCGAGGGAGAAGGAAGACTAAGAGACATCACTGTGAACTGCCACTTGGCACAAACTTGGTCACAAATTTGGGAGCGCACAAAGTGGCAGCAGGCGCCTACGTGCTCCTAGCAGGACCGGAGGTACCCCGTCCTTTTCTGCCACTTTGCTGCAAACTTCAACGACGCCCCGCGCGACCTGCAGAAAGAGGCCCGAGGTAAGAACCTTCCTTCTTGGCTCTTTGCTTGCAAACGTGCGCGTGCGCACACTGGCCAAAGTCCCAATTCCCAGCTCGATTCTTTTTTCTGTGCCGGCTGTTTGCATCCCTGTGAAAGAAAGCAGTCCTTTGAACCGAGGGGCGAAACTGCCTGTGCATTTTTAAACTTCTCTCCCACCCGGTGGCCTCCCTGGAGTTCGGCGTCGTTCCCAGAAACAGGAAAGAAGAGTCATTGTCCCACTGCAGTGGGGGCTCGTGGGCTCTTGCGAACAAGATAGAGAATAAAAGAGAATTGGGGGGTGGGGTGGGGGACTTTGATCCTCTATCAAAGTTGTTGAAACCTACGAATTTTTAAAAGTATTTTTACAATTTCTTGAAATAGAGATGTGGTTATGCAAGGCAAGGGAAAATGCATCATTCAAAGGTACATAAAACCTGCCTCTTTTATTTTTCATCGGTTTGTGTCATTGTGTCCACTTTCCATTTATTAATAAAATGCTTGTAAGTTCCATTGATTTCTGAGAGAATTGTACCTTCCTTATTCCAGGTATGCAGAACAATTCAGATTGTTTTTCTACTACAGTTTAGAAGGAACTCTAACTGATCTTTTTTTTTTTTTGAGGGGGGTTGAGTTGCTTGCTTGGTTGAATATTAATTGTGACCAAAGGTTTGAAAATGCTCATGAATTAGTTCTAAAAATAGAATGCTTTTGTTCAAACTTACATAAAGTTCAGATCAATATTAAATACTTTGTGTCTTAACTGAAACTAGCATTTAGAGCAGTGCTTCCCAACCTTTTTCCTTATTACCTAAAACTTCTTATCAGAAAATCCTCTTTATCCAATGTAGATAAAAAATTAAGCCAATTTAAATGTCCCCTAGTAATGGGTTCATGTATCATTAATCAAAGAAAAATCACTTTTCCAAAATTTGAGATAATTTACCCAGATTTGGAACCCATTGAATTACAGAGTTCATTACAAGTTTAAATGTCTTCTGAATGACTAAAAGGTAGAAATATAATCTGTAATGTTTTTTATATGAATGTGTTTGGCTTGCAATCTAAAATGATTATTTTTTTTTACAAAAATATTTTTCTACAGACCTCCTTAGATAAGGTATTTTCTTTTTCTATTCTGTAAATTCATAGTTCTTTTTAAGTTACAAAAACTTTTTCAGAAGAGATTTTGAAAGACAGTAGAATTGTCAATTGTATGGTTTCTTTTCCTTTTCATAGGAAATATTAGTTTCTTTCAAATAGAGCTTCAGTTATGCGTTTAAATAGTCAAACATAAAGCTAGTGAATGGAGATGAAGATAAGTTGCCATTCAGAATCAATGCAAATATGGTCTCTTTCCTCTTTAGTTATGACACTGAAACAGCTGTACTTTCATTGCTGTAAAATAGCTTGACTCTCTTTTGCCATTTCAACCGACAGACCTGAAAGAAGCTTTTGGTTTGGAATTAACCCAGAAGAGTTTTGACATCATTCATCATGAACAGTGAAGAATGGTTTAGAGTAACTGCTTTGCTAGTCATAGCTCAAGCAGTTTCTACTATGGTGCTTCCCAATGCAACAGTATTTGAGGACATGTTGGAAAAATACATGGATGAAGATGGTGAATGGTGGATTGCAAAGCAAAGAGGAAAAAGAGCTATCACTGACAATGATATGCAAAGTATCTTGGATATTCATAATAAATTACGGGGTCAAGTTTATCCACAAGCTTCCAATATGGAATACCTGGTAAGGGTCTATTGTTCTTCATCTTCAGAAATTGTGTGGAGGGAATGGGCATGGAGAAGAACAAAATGACAGAATGGTTTCTCCTTTTGAACAACGTAGAAATATCACCAAGTTGACATTGTATACGCTTTACAGCATTTTCTATTTATCTTTCATGAAGTTATAATAACAAAATAGAACTTCCTTTTCTTATCGATTTCATAGTTTCTTCCAGAACTCGTCAAATGTGTGTCAAATTCACACTTTTAAAGTTATACTAGACAACTGGCTCATCCTTTCAGAGATATTTACTTATCTAAATGGATAGACAGAATGACTATGGATGGACAAAAAAAGCAGTGAGAGTAGGAGTGATTTCTATCTTCCTGTTGGCTTTCCCATTTATTTTAATTTTGGGAAGCTGGCAGGGAGGGTGGAAAATTATGTTCACATGACTATGAACCTAAGTTAGTTGTGCAACTAAGAGAACTTAGTGGTAAGGAAAAAGACCGTTGATACGGAGACTGACCAAGAAAAAGGAGATAACTAGTATATGTGGACAACAAGGAAGTAGGGAAGGGAAGGGAGAAAAAGGATGGAAAGGAATGAAAGAAATGAGTGGGAAAGAGAGGCTGTTAGCATTTGTGACATAGTAAAATTTTTAGTAAAGGATAAAAAGTTAGTGACATGTTGAAAAGTGAAATTCAAACAAAAAATGATAAAAAGATAAAAAGAAAGTCATAAATGCTGTGAGAATGTTGAAAAATGGAAAGGCTGCATGTGTTGATTGTATAAGTGAGAAATGATGAAATATAGATGCATTTGAGACTTACTTAATATATGTGTGAAGATTGTGTTTGTTTCTGATGATTGGAAAATAGCGGTGACAATGAAAGTGATTCAAAGATCATTAGTAGTTTACAGATGCCTACAAGACATCCACTCTCCTCACATTCTTGGGCCAAAGCCAGTTCACTGACTCATCTGGTGAGTGCTCATTGCTTTCTGCCTCCATAGAATGCCAACACTAGAATTAATTTGTGACTGAAAACAGTCATTGATGCACTAAAGTTACAGTACAGATAACTATAGGAGTACATTCAGAAATGATACAAGAGTGGATTGGTCAATAATAAGCACAATAGCAAGAACAATAACTGTGAATGACACAATCAGCTCAAGAGTAAAAGAGTATCTAAAAATAGGGTTCATTGAACTGAAGATCATTCATCTTTGATAGTTAAATAATTATATTTTGGAACAGGAAGTTTGTAGTCAGAATTATTGTAATGGCATGGTGTGTTTAAGTTAAGTGATAAATAGTTAATTTTGGTTTAAAGTTTTAGGACAAAATTTAATTTAAAAAAAACACTTAAAATGTCAAAAATTGGAAGTAATAATCTTGCTTGCCCCCAAATATGAAATTCCCTGATCTTAAAGATAAAAAAGAGATATATTTTGGGAGATAGTCTCTTAATTTTATGCATATTTAGTCTACAATTGCATAAAATGTAAGATATTCTTTATACCAATGATAAAGTAGCAAGCAATAAAATAAAAACTACAGAGATATCTTTAGGAAATGTATTTTGGAAGGAGCTCAGAAAAAGTCTGATTAAAATGAAATATTATGATAGTGAACAATATTTGAAAAGTAAATGGTAGTTACATAGTCAGTAGACAGGTGCAATCCATATTTTTCTTCTTTAACAGCTTACTGAGAAATTTATTTATTTATATGGCTTATATGCTGCCCTTCTCCCAAAGGAGTTGGGGCGGCTCACACAATATAAAAACAACCATATATACAAAAATATAAAATTTTAAAATGAATTTAAAACCCATGACAGTTAAAAAAGAAACATTTAAAAACCCCATCAGTCAGCCACTTGTTAGAAAAGCCAGGTTTTCAGGTCGCGGCGGAAGGATCGGAGGTCGGGGGCTATCTGCAACTCCGTGGGTAACCCATTCCAGAAGGTCAGTGAGCCCACAGAGAATGCCCTCGCCCTGGGCACCACCAGCCAATATTGTCTAGCCGACGGAACCATAAGGAGGGCAACCCTATGTGAGCACACTGGGCGTTGGGAGGCAGGCAGAAGATGGTCCCGCAAGTACCTTGGGCCGATGCCATATAGGGCTTTATAGGTTTTAGCACCATCACCTTGAAGCAGATCCGGAGGACAACCAGCAGCCAGTGCAGTTCGTGCAGGAGAGGTGTTACACGGGAGTAACCGGAGGCTCCTGTAACCACCCACTTGGCCCTATTCTGGACCAGTTGAAGCCTCTGGGTGCACCCCAAGGGCAGCCCCATGTAGAGGGCGTTGCAGTAGTCTAACCGAGAAGTGACCAGTGCTTGAGTGACCATGCGAAGGTCTTCCCGGTCTAGGAAAGGGCGCAACTGGCACACCAGGTGAACCTGGGCAAATGCCCCCCTGGTCACGGCCGTTAGATGGTCTTCAAGGGACAGCCGTGAATCCAGGAGGACGCCTAAGTTGTGAACCCTTTCTGAGGGAGCTAGTGGCTCCCCTCCCAAAGAAAACGATGGGGCCTCTAGACTCCGGGATGACGGCAACCACAGCCA
Organism: Grayia smithii; assembly: GCA_032468115.1. Classification (NCBI taxonomy): domain Eukaryota; kingdom Metazoa; phylum Chordata; class Lepidosauria; order Squamata; family Grayiidae; genus Grayia; species Grayia smithii. The sequence goes on along the minus strand of JANHFM010004604.1, from coordinate 88,613 downwards.
CTCAGTCTTGGAGAGGTTGAGCTTAAGCCTGTTCCTACTGATCCAGACCCGCACTGCCTCCAGGCAACGGGACATCACAGAAAGGGCATACCTGGGATGGTCCAGGGTGGAGATGTACAACTGGGTATCATCAGCGTACTGATGATACCTCACCCGAAGTCACGAATGATCTTATGCAACGGCTTCATATAGATGTTAAAGAGCAGTGGAGAGAGGACTGACCCCCAAGGTACCCCACATAGGAGGTGCCTCGGGGATGACCTCTGTCCCACCGCCCATACAAACTGCGAGCGACCCGAAAGGTAGGAGGAGAACTACTGAAGAACAGTACCTCCAACCCCCAACCCCTTGAGTCACCGCAACAGAAATGAATGAATGTAGGAGAGCTTATTGTATATATGCTGATTTTTTAAAAAGTATGATAAAGTGAGTAAGTGAGTTAATGATGGAATGTTTTGTGCCATATAAAATTGAAGGTTGGTTGTGGAATGAAATAAGATGATATATGGAAATAAACCACATAGAAGAATTAATTATATGCTTAGCCCTGGTTCAATATTGATTAGGGAGAAAGACATAAATAAATGCTGTTCCCTTGATTGTTTAGAACAGGGGTGTCAAACTCAAGGCCTGTGGGATGGATCTGGCCCATGGGATGCTTAGATCTGGCCCACAGGGACCTCCTGGAAAGAGTGAAGGATTGGCCTGTGGTGCCTCTGGCAGCAAAAATGGAGCTCGTGAGGGCAGTGCATAGCCTTCCTGGGCTCCATTTTTGGTTGCGATGACCTCCTGCAGCCCTCTGCCAGCGAAAACGGAGCCTGTGAGGGCCATGAATACATGTGTGTGTGTGTGTGTGTGTGTATGTATATATATGAAATTTAAAGAATAAACATCATTCTCTGAAGAGTGTAGTCTTGACAGAAATTGACATTTTTGCAAGAATAGAAAGGAGTTACAGTAAATGGCCCTGCAGTAAGCTAGAGATAGATTTTCTTTTCTTATATCATTTGCCTTCAGGATTTGCACCCGTTAGGAACACAGTAAGTTTCACATGACCCTTTACCACCCATACAGCTGAACAGTCTCCTATCTCACAAATTTCTTTTCTGCCATACACAGTGTTGGTTTCTTCTCTGAATGGAAAAGAGTATCCATGTAGAGCAGAGGTGTTAAATTGGATTTCTTTGAGGGTCGGATAAGCATTGTTGTTCTCCGTGGGCTGGCCTGGGGGTAGGGGAGATATGGGATGGATGGCCTCCTGCAGCATCCTGTCGGCCAAAATGGGGCATGGGGGGCTGCATGTGGCCCTCCTGTGCCCTTTTTGGCTGCCAGAGGTGCTGTGGGCTGGTCCTTTTTTATTTCCAGGTTGGACCCACAGGCCAGATTTAAGCACCCCGCGGGCCGGATTCACCCCGCAGGCCTTGAGTTTGACACTCCTGATGTAGAGCAAATGAAGTTAGAATTGAGGAGGAATGAATGCAGTTATTGAAAACCAAAGAGTTTTATTGACATTATCATTACTCAGATAAGATAGTATTTTTTATCAATAGAGTTGAAAATAAGCTATTGGTATCAATCCAGCTGAGGGATGCGATGGCTCAGTGGCTTAGACCCTGAGCTTGTCAATTGAAAGGTCTGCATTTCAGCGGTTCGAATCCTTAGTGCTGCATAATGGGGTGAGCTCCCGTTACTTGTCCCAGCTTCTGCAAACCTAGCAGTTCGAAAGCACGTAAAAAATGCAAGT
>JANHFM010004604.1:70988-82396 GCA_032468115.1 Grayia smithii | reverse complement strand
ATCCAGCAGGTTCTGACAGGTTCTGGAGAACTGGTAGCGGAAATTTTGAGTAGTTCGGAGAACCGGTAGTGGAAATTCCTGGCTGGCCCCAGAGTGAGGTGGGAATGGGGATTTTGCAGTATCCTTCCCCTGCCACGCCCACAAAGCCACGCCTACAAATCCACCCCACGCCCACAAAGCTACACCCACAGAACCGGTAGCAAAAAAAATTGGATTTCACCACTGGGTGGTGGTATCGCATGCACAGGGCTTATAGAATTATGGGTGTGGGCACACGCGCAACCCTCCTCCATGCTCTCCCTGTTTTTGGCACGCGATGCCAAAAAGTTTCGCCATCACTGGTATATAATGTAGATTGTGTAGATACATTGGTAGAAAATGTTTTTGGAAGAAACAAGTTAGACTTGTTTCTTGATGGATACTTTTCTGTAATATACTTATAACACAATATATTTTAATAGATATTTTTCTTAAATTAAAAAAGTACTTTAGGGATAAGTAAGTATTAATAATTAATATATTATAATTAATAATTATAAAGAACAACATCATGTTTATCTTAATGCTCTTAATCCTTAAAATGTAGACATGGGATACGGAATTGGAAAGATCTGCTCAGGCCTGGGCTGAGACATGTCTTTGGGAACATGGACCTGCAAGTCTTCTTCCATCCATTGGTCAGAATTTGGGAGCACATTGGGGAAGGTAAAAAAACAACAACCCATTATGCTACTCTTACTTTAAAAGTGAAAAAAACCATTGTTTCTTTTGTAGTATATACTTGAATGATTTGGCAATTTCTTCATTTATTTTTTATAGATATAGACCTCTAACATTTCATGTCCAATCATGGTATGATGAAGTGAGAGACTTTACTTATCCATATGCTCAGGAATGCAATCCTTATTGCCCCTATAGATGTTCTGGTCCTGTATGTACTCATTATACTCAGGTGAGTGTGTCTTTTTAAAAATGAATAATAGGCTTGAATTCATCACTTTGTGTTGGAATGGTAGAAATAAAGAGATAAATGATAGAAAAATATGTAAGTCACATGGAGGTTGTATCTGTGTTTAAAAATCTGTTCCCATTTTTTAAAAATAGCTTGCACCAATGTATTGTCTATTCTTTATTTCTATATGTTACCATTACAAATAACTTTTCCTAAGAACATATTTTGATATGAATTTCTTGAAATATATCAGGATATCTATAGCAGTCTATATACTACTGTAGTAACTTGGTTGATGAATGAACTGATTAATTTACAGATTGGATTATTTTCTGAAATGAACCAATTAGGCCTGGATAAATCTTACATGTTCATTTGTGTGCTTGGACCAAAATACAAATTTAACAGTTTTGCTAAAGAAAACTGAATTGATTCTAAAGTTAGATGTTTCTCATTCCTATATCCAATTAACAATTTAATATTGCATTATATTCATATTTACCAAAAGCAATAATAATTTAAACTGGAATTAATATAATTAAACATATATTTTAAGTAAAGTTATTTATTTTTCAAATGTATAATTATTTCCATTTTAATAATAAAAGTTGTTCTCATTTAGCAACTGCCTTATTTAGAGACTGTTCACAGTTATAAAACTATGAAGTAACTTTACAATTAATCTTCACATTTATGTTTGGTGCTTGAATATATCAGTGGGTATTAATGAAGATCCTTACATTAAACTTGTTTTCTCTTTATAAAATAACAACATAAGTATTACAACATATTTATTCCTTCATATATATTTAAACAGATCCTCCCTTTTTGTTTCTTCAAAGAGTAAAAGTCCAGTTCCCCTCAAAAAGCAGTTAAACATTATCAGAAATAGTCATCATTCCCAAGCCCAATTAGAAAATAATTCCAGAAATAGAAACTCATTATTTTAACCATGAACAATTAAATTTATTTTGTAGTCTTTCTTCCAAAGATCTTTAAATTCATAAAAAAAAGGTTCTAATATCTGCTTTGTTATACTCTCATTGTCTATTCTCAATTGTCGTCATCTTTGTCAGGACTCTTTTGTAATTTTGCAACTCCAGCAAATCCTGCTTATAAATTGAATACAAAACATTTATTCACTTCACCTTTCTAATTTATTACTTGTATTTATTTTTTTAAATTTTTTAAATCTTCATTTGATTGTAAATCCATTATTTCCTTTTCTTTGTTGCAGTCTATAATTTTTAAATCTACCTGTTAATCAGTTTTAATTTTATTCAATGATGCCTATTCCTGTTCAATAATACCTGATTGTATTATAGATTTAAAAGCTGAAAGACTTCCTGTACCCAAACATCAAACATTTCTTGTAAGGTAGCCATTTGGTGCCTTCTAAGGTCTGATCTTCAAAGTCATCCTATCGGTTTCAAAATATATACAAAATTATTTTCCCATGAGAAAGGGTTCTTTCAATTATTTTCAAACTTTTCAATCAAGTCCATCTGAGCCCTTAATCCATTTAAAGCTTTCTAAAGCCAACAATAATCATACTTTTGCTGTATATTCCAAAACCTTTTATTATAAATATTATTATAAATTTATTATAAATATTTAAACTTGTAGTTAAACATTTTTAAAGGATTTAAGGAAATTAACCCAATGTTTTCAATAATCCTAGCCAATCTGAAGATATAAGGGAATGCATAGATAACCCTAAGGAATGGGAAAAAGAGATACTCTCTAGGAAACCATAAGACAGGCAGGAGGCTGCAATAATTTAATAGTCAAAGAAAGAAACTTAGGAAGGAACTGCCCTAATAGATCTAACAGTTAAAAGTAGTGGGTGGAAAGTTTGTTCTTTCAGAGTTGTAGGATTCTGATAATCTAGCCTTACAGTAAAGAATACTTAGCTCATCTAATTGTGTTTCCTGTCTGGTTTACTTAGGAAGGTCAATATAAGGTTTTCAATCTTTAAAAACCAAACAGTAAAAGGAAAAAAATTAAATTCAAAGTGATTAAGAAATGATCCTTGGTTGAAGTTCACATAGGTGACATTAGCAGCTATAAGCACAATGAAATCCATGACTCCAGCCAATTACCAGCTTACCACAAAAATGCAGTTTCTGCCCTTAGCTGGTAAAATACAGTTATGTAGAGTTCATGTGGGTAATCTTGTCACTCTGGACAGATTTCAGTAGCCCAATTTGGGGGGCGATTTTCAGGTGCAATGTGTTCCTTTTTTCCAAAGCAATATCGGTTCACTATGACAGCTCATCAGAACTCAAATTTGGATAAGGTTTAAAACTCTTCCTTTTTCCCTCAGGTGGTATGGGCAACAAGTAACCGAGTAGGCTGTGCAGTCAACCTGTGTCATAATATGAATGTGTGGGGACAGATATGGCCAAAAGCAATTTACTTAGTGTGCAATTATTCACCCAAGTAAGTATGACGCTACAGGTGTTAGTATAAAAGGCATATCTAACTCTCCACTGCCACTATTTAATAAAATTATTTAGGATTGGGTTTTGCTTTAGATTGGAATCATGATAGGAAGTAAATGTTTAAACCTTTTGCTTGGAACTGCATCAGAATTGGCCATAGAATATGTAATTATCTTGAAATATAAACTGTAAAAAATGCGAAATAATATTGTTGATGGGGAAAAGAAAACAGCTTTCTGCTTTCTACACAGTATCTCCTTAAGCCTGCAGGAGCTCTTAACACAGAGTAATGCTAGATATTTTGAATTTTCAGAATGCTAGCTAATATAAACTAGTATAAACCAAAGCACCATATTCAGAGTATTCATTGCAATCTGTAAAGCTAGCAGATAATAACAGAAGAGATTTGACTGGCTACAGTTCATATAAATTCAGTCCTTACGTTCAGTGACATGCTGCTGGTCTTCAAATAGTATAATCAAAACAATCCAATTTTTTTTAATACTAGAATGAGTACATATAAACCTGCATCATATCAATGGAATTATATATTGTGCTCAGTTAACGACTGCCTCATTTGGTGACTATTCATTCGGTGACTATGGTGGTAACAAATAGATTTACAACCAGTCCTCAAACTTACAGCTATTGCAGTCTCCAGGAAAAGCAGAGGGAGCACTTAGTTGCAGAAACAGCTTGCATTCACATTCCAGAGTGAAAGTCTAAACTAAAAATGATGGGTAGCAGTTTATACCCATATTTCAATCATATGTTTCCCTTGTGTCACGTTGCATGCTGCTTTTAGCTCGATGGACAAGTCTTCCCAAATTGCATTTCAGCAAACTTTCTTATCTTTCACAAGCCCATTTTTTCTTCCCTTGTAAACCAATTGCTGAGTGTACCCTGGCAGAAGTCTTCTGCCGAGCCAGAATAAGGAGAAGTGAATGAGTGAACCACTAGCTTGCCTTCCTCAAGGCTCCGTCTTGGGAGCAACTGATACCAATTCATACTAGGCCGCAGGAAGAAATTCCAACCCTTAAGAATATAGAAAAGATAAATGGGATGCAGACTGAGATGATATTGTTTATATCATTAATTTAGACTGTCCTTCTATGCCTCAGAAGGAGAGGCGTGACAAATCAGCAGAAATAGTGTTTCTCATGGGGATCAAGCATTCCATTTATTTCATGATATCACTTTGTTTTTTATTCTTAGGGGCAATTGGTGGGGGCATGCTCCATATAAACACGGTCGTCCATGTTCTGAATGTCCCCCAAGTTTTGGGGGAGGCTGCAGAGAAAATCTTTGTTATAAAGGTATGTAATCAGAAAAAGAATGTGTATACTGCTAGGTATGTAGTTTTGCTGATGCTTTAGGAGGCAAACAGTTGTTTTTTATTTCATAATGAAACGTATTTGTTATGTAAGGATTCTATAATGGTTCTTTTTTTTATGAAGAGCTTTGGGCATAAAAATACAATTAAATATGTTTTTGTAAGCATTTATAAGATCCTGAATCACCAACTCAGATGAGTTAAGTAATCAGTATATGAATTCTTCTAATAGTAAAAATTACAGTACCTGTTAATCAAACTGCAAATATTTCATCCAGTTAAAAATTTTTCTGTTTTGTTAATGTGGCATGAATTTAATAATTTAAACATAAATGCTTTTGTAAACAATTTTGCAAAATATCTCTATAATTCCATCTTGTCAGAACCTCCATGATTCATATAAATTCATTTAAGGTTTTTCTTTCTTAATGCAACCAAAGTCCATTTCACAAATTAAGAATATTACATTTGGTATATGAAATTTGATGTATATATATTCATTAGAACTTTGGTAGGGAACCCCCTCAAATGACCTCATATGTCTATATTTGTCATTATGATGCAGCTTGTATAGTTTTTATATGGAATACTAAAAACAGAAATGATAATTTGGTTGCATTTCTAGTACTGTACTTTGAATACTGAATATTGTATTTTGTGTATATCAATCACTTAGTGCCATGACTAGATAATCTCAGCTCATTAACGATGGCTGGTAGTAAAACAATCACAAGCCAACCAGTATTAAAGCACATTGATTTCAGTGGATTTAGGCACAGTGGGATCAAGAAGCACTTAAGTCTGTAATCCTTTAAGTAAGTTCCTAGGAGTAAATTCCACTGAATACAGTAGAGTTTATTTCCAAGGAAATATGCACAGGATTATTCCCTGGCCTTATCATGTCTAGCAAAGATTAAACATGTCATATTTATGCCATTCTTAATTATAACTATTGAATGAATCCATTGTAAAAAAATTAGCACTTATTCCTTTCAATTGCTTTACCAGAAGGTTCAGAAAGGCATTACTTTCCAGAGATAGAAACCAATGAAGTTGAACGACATCAGTTACATGTTCAGAATACATTACCAAATCAAGTGCAACCACAAACATCTTCCCGTGATGATAGTGAAAGAAATGAAGTCATAAGCAAACAACAGATGTGTAAGGAAATTTCATTCATAAGATGATTTTTTTGGTTGTTAATTGATTAACCAAACTGTCCTAAAACACTGCAGTAACATCACCTGTTTCCCCCTTCAGCTCAAATTGTTTCCTGTGAACTACGGTTAAGGGACCAGTGCAAAGGAACAACATGTAATAGGTAAGGTATCTTTTCATGGTTATCCATCAATTCTGGTAATGTGTATATTTTATCTATTTTTTAAAAAAATTCTATCGTTCTCAAGTTGTTCTTTTAATTCTTTAGGTATGAATGTCCTTCAGGATGTTTGGACAGCAGCGCCAAAGTTGTGGGAAGTGTCTATTATGACATGGTACAGATATTGTAATTCATAGCATTTTGTTTTGTAATTTACTAGGAAATTTAACTAACATGTTACGCTTGACAAAGTGTTTGTTCAGTAAAATGGCATTACGTTGTTAATTTTGGCAGGAATTTGAGGTTTCTCTTATTAGTTTTTACTCAATGTATTGGAAACCTGGGCATCAAATGTCTAAAATAACCCATGCATACTGTAGAATCATATTGATTATATTGATTTTTACATAATTTGTTAACTCACTCTCTCAATATGGAATTAATGGTGAACTTTTCATAGTTCCAAATTTAATAAAACACAAAATATTATTACTAATAGAAGTATGTATAAACATAATGGTTCGGTTGAACTTAATTTTTGTTTCTGTTTTTCTTTTTCTTTTTTTCCTAGCAATCAAGCATCTGTAGAGCTGCAATACATTATGGTATCCTAGACAATGATGGTGGCTGGGTTGATGTTACCAGACTAGGAAGAAGAAATTACTTCATAAAGTCCCAAAGAAATGGAGTCCAGTCAGTTGGGTAAATAAAAATGAAATATTCCCTCACAAAGTGGTTGTCAAGTTTTCAATATAATATAAACAAATTTAGGAAATTATTTACAAATAATTATAAAACATTTAATATTACATATCTTCAAAAGTGGTCATTAATGAATGCTGTATTGCATGATGATATAAGAGCTATGAAAGCTTGTCTGAAGTCATCTCCTACGGTCTTTCTATTATCTGCATTATTTATAGTAGTCTTTATAATCTGTTTGTGACTTGTTTGATTAAGGTATTTTAATTATATATTTGAGTTAGTTGACTATGTTAGATATTGTTACTGTTTTGAGTCCATTTAGTAATATAAGAAAGACAAACTTAATTCATACTAAATAAATGCAGCTCCTCAAGATCCACTTTTGAAACCCTGACAGCACACTAAGATCATGCTCTCAGGAGTATAATTTTTATCCCCTATGCCTAGAAATTAAGGGAGCTAAGTCTTTATGCATGCTTCTGAATTTACAACCCCTCCCCCAAAGAAGCAAACATTTCTGTTATCCTAGGCTGACAGAAGCTACACTTTCCTGATGTAGACTACATATCGCCAAAATATAATCCTTGGGTATATTTTTTATTTATTTATTTTATTTTTAATCCCATTTATATCCCGCCCTTCTCCGGAGACTCAGGGCGGCTTACAATTAAGCACAAGCCAATGTGCTTAGCAAATCCCTTCATTCTTTGTATATGCTTGCTTATTAGGGCTTTTGCCCCCCAAAGTGGCATTTTTTACAAAGTCAGTTCATTGTCCCCAACAATCTGGGTCCTCACATCTGAGTTGTGAGGACACAACTCACACAAGTTTTTAACTTCAGATGTGTATCAGATAAATATGGTCAAAGATTTCAATCAAATTCTAAATTCCTTATTAGTCTGGAATACTGTTCAACCTGAACCTAGCTCTCATACATGAAAAATACTGCAAACTTTTACACTGGGTTTTCATTTGGTGGGTGTGGTGAATTTTAAATCTTTCACAACAGAAACATGTCTTTTCTTCACTTCCACATCAAAGTAGTTCTTGACTGGAATTTTTTCCTGCTATCTTGAGTATTACTTGGATGAATTAATAAATATAATACAGGCATTACTCATCATTAATGTATCTACTGTACAGAGTTCATAGTGTGTGTGTGTGTGTGTGTGTGTGTGTAAATTATCAGTTACTATAAAAAACAATTCCATTCTTTTATAAGGTATTTAAATATATTATTCATAAAGGATCTTTTTCTAAAAAAGATAAACAACTGGAAGACATGTTTTCCCTTTATAAATAGAGATTCTGTGAATTGCTTACTTGTTTGTATATATACAGCTAACTGCTTATGTTCATGGGAAGTAAATTCAGAAAATTAAACAAGAAATGTGGGCAAAATGTTAAAAGAAAAATTTGAGCATACATGCAAGGCAAAGTACATCAGAATTATATGCTTTTATGAATATTAAACAGGAACTTAATTCTCTTTTATACTTGAAACAGAATAACTATATAAAGCAAAGATTTAGCAAGTGAGATCAAAGACATGGTAAATTACTAACCATTATCTCCACTATTAAAGACATCAAGGATAAAGTATTTAACTATTCTGACTCAATAAATCAGCTTTTTAAAAAATACCCTTGGATTTTATAATACTGTGTTCAATATATCGAGTTCAATATCGAGTAAAATTAATCATTTTTATAGAAAACAGCACTTCCTAAGATTTCACATGAACAAGTGGCTCAAATAAATTATACTGTTAAATCTATAAAAAACAAGAAAAGTCCTGATCCAGATTGTTATCCCATTTAGTAGCATTATAATGTTTTTTTGTCCCAGTATTATTAAAGGTTTAATATTATAAATTTTTTAAATAAAGATTTTCAGCCTTCTTCAGTGAAGCTTCCATAACTGTGATTTTTTTAAGATAAATAAGGATCCAGCTGTCTGTGCAATCTATCCTCCAATTTTTTTTTGTTAAATGCTAATGTGCAATATTGATTGTAACCCTGACATGTAGACTGCAGAGATTATTATCTTCAGTCATTTAGTCCTTGCAAAATCTGGTTTTATCAAAGGTCATCACCATGTAGACTGACCCTTATTCACATGATAAACTTACATTCTCTGACAAGCCTAGTTTGAAACTGCAGGAGAATAATTTAGAAAGGTAGGTCATGGTCAAGGAGCAATATTAATATTTAAATCAGTTTAGTGCCTATCATCATTAACCTTTTCTAAACTGTTTTTATATAAACAATTAAAAAGTATTATTAATGTGACTTGTCACAGGTTCCATTTGAATTGTTCTCGGCCAAGCAGGGCAGGTGAATAGGTATAGGTTTCATCTTTAAAAAAAAGTGCCATTTATTCTCCTGAACATTATATATGGGTGAGTCACTTGGAAGTATAGTTCACCTCAATTTATCTCAGATTGTAGACTGATTCTCCTTTCCTTGCACATAGCTCTCGGCTGACTCTGCCTATTTGTGTCAGTCCCATAATAATTCAGCTCTCGTCCTTGCTGTCCAATGTTGTTTTCTTCTTGGACAAGTCTTCTTTAGACAAACTGATACACTTTATCTCCTTCTCTAATACGCTCCTCTCTCCAGCAGTGTCAGCAAGTCAGCAATACATATACATACCCTCCAGCCTTTCTTGCCTCTGACTTAACAAATAAAAAGTAGATGGAGAATATAGAGAGTTTCCTGTTTTTGTTTTAAATAGCTGTAAATGTATTGTCTAGGAAGAACCTATAACTTCTCGAGCTTTGGTACCTTTCAAATACATAACACAAATACAAAGGTTGTACTTTTTCAATCTATTATAGCTCTCCTCTACACACATGCAGGAAGAAGAAGTTCACCATTTTCTATGTGGACTTCGTTCCACATGGGTATTTGCTGTTTGTAAGAACTCTGGAATAAAAAGTTATTAACAAACCAGTGGCTCACAGGCTTAAGGAATATTATATTTATTTATTTTACACATTTTGTGCGACACGCCAGTCTTGGTTGTCAGTGTATGAGAGTTCATAAATTGGAACAGACATGGTAACAGGTCAGCCAATGGGGACTGTTTGGTGACTCAGATGCTTGGAGCCTGGGCGTGGCTTAGTTTGACTGTTATGTATAAAAGAGTTGGTTTTTCCTTGCATTATTGCTTCTGTGATTATATAGATTCTGTTCTTCTGGATTCTGGGTTCTGGTTCTGGCTTCTTCTGCATGGGTATTGTATACATGCATCATGCTTTATATTACTAAACATAGAGAAGTTTATTTTATACATGAATCCTGCTGAATTATTTACTTGTGCGTTGGTTGGATTGCTGCAAACTCTAATATTGGTGATGCACCATAAGTACAAATGAGAAAAGTAGATGTAAGACTAGTCTAGACATTCAGACTCTAGTAACATTCGCATTAGTTAACTGTGATACACTTTATATGAAATTGCCTTGGTTAACCAGAAACTTCCCTTTAAAAAATGGCACTCATCAAGTTATTAATTAAGGCTGTATGGGCTACGTAATTTCAGTATTATAGGGAATGTGGCATCATCTTCCCTGGCTGCTATCCAAAGTCAGTTGAAAGTAATAGATTTTAAAGCCTCAGAAGAGCAGTAAATTATCCATGATCCTCAGAATACGTATGGTTCTTGAATCCATTATTTTGGGGTAAACGTAGGGAGTAAATCAATCTTCCCAAAATCTTTTTTCTCAAACTGAATTAGCAACTACATAATTTCATTATGTAGAGGCATAATTTCCTACTATTTTTTCAGCAAAGTTTGTAAGGCTCATTAGCCTTTTCAAATACTTAACAAGCTTTATTTTCAAAACAACAGCAGCAGTAGCAAGATGTCTTGTTAATGTATTCCACACAGTAGACAAGACAATTGGGAATACAATAAAATTAAAGAAAGAATACAAATAGTGACCATTTGTAAATAACTGCACACAAATTTTGGAAGTCCATTTTTTTTTATGCTGCAGTAGCTTTTGGCAGAATCCTTCACAAAAAAACAAAAATGAAACAGGACATCTTTGGCTTAGAGCACCTCATGTTATGTAACTATCTACTCACTTGTCAACTGGAATTCAATCAATGTTCTAAAAGGCTTGGCTGGATGTGCCTTAGCTGACATTTGGACTCTGCTCTGGGGTCTTTTCATTTTAGATTAGACCAGTGTTTCTGAATCTTGTCAACATGAAAATGTAAGGGCTTCAACTTGCAGAACTGTCCAGCCAGAGAGAGATGGCTGGGAAATTCTGGGAGTTGAAGTCCACACATTTTCAAGTTGACAAGAAACACTGGATTGGGAAGTTGATTTTAATTATAATCTATTACATTATTACAGTGTCTTATAAAGTATGCACATACATTAGTGTTCTCCAATCCACACAATTATTATTTTCCTGCAAGAGCTATAAGTACAGTTTTAATACTCATTATCTATTTTAATACTCATTATCTATTTTTAAGAAGAGACTGAGTAAAAAATATTGCTTTTTGTCTCATTTGGTGTGCATTCTCATGAGTTCTCTACAATAAATACAAACCTCAACTAGATAGATAGATAGATAGATAGATAGATAGATAGATAGATAGATAAGATAAGATAAGATAAGATAAGATAAGATAA
>JANHFM010004604.1:33759-51274 GCA_032468115.1 Grayia smithii | reverse complement strand
TGCAAGGTCAGTACCTGGCATATAAGACGACCCCCCACTTATCTGAAGATTTTAATGGGTTAAAAAGTCGTCTTATATGCTGGAATTTACGGTAATCGCAATAGTCTAGTTTGCATGTAACAGTAAAAAAAAATACCACCTAGTTTTCACCACAGTTTTTGCTGTATTTGCTGTATCAGCCTAAGCCTGCAAAATAATATCCAAGCTGCTACCTTCATTACTGCTGAGTCCCAATTTCCCACCTAATTATTGTTAATCTCTCCTTCCTTTGAGGAGAGAATGGAATGAAAACCTAAACAAACTGCAGTTAAAAGCTGCTGGATTTGGCCAAAGTATCATATGCATGAAAAAAAAAATAACCAGTAAAATGAGTATAATTATTGCCATTTAACTTCTCTTTGAAATGTAACTATATTGTTCCTATTGCATTGTACCTTTCGGAAGCAGTATTAAAACCATGTTTTCTATATATTGTTTCTGTTCAATAAATGATTAAATGTTAAGTGGTTTGTCTGAAATATGAAGTCTATCATGAAAGCATTTTTCTACTGCTCCTTCTTAATTTCATAAGGCTGTTAAAACATTTTCTTTCTTTCTTTCTTTCTTTCTTTCTTTCTTTCTTTCTTTCTTTCTTTCTTTCTTTCTTTTCATTTAAATTGTAATAGAGTTCTGGAGAACTGGTAGTGGAAATTGTGAGTAGTTCAGAGAACTGACAAACACCACTTCTGGCTGGCCCCAAAGTGGGGTGGGAATGGAGATTTTGTAATATCCTTCCCCCAGAAGTGGGGAGGGAATGGGGATTTTTCTGTATCCTTCTCCTGGAGTGGGGTGGGAATGGAGATTTTGCAGTATCCTTCCCCTGCCATGCCCAACAAGCCATGCCCAACAAGCCATGCCCAACAAGCCATGCCCAACAAGCCCATCACACCCACCAAGGCACGCCCACAGAACCGGTAGTAAAAATATTTGGATTTCATCACTGTAGTATGTAGGAATGATCTTGGGAAACAAGGAAGAGCTGCAGACTGAATAAGCACGGAAAAGGTAATTCAGTAAATAGAAGGAGAGAGAGTAAGGGAAGCATTTCAGAAGTGACATTTCCTAGGCAGGCGTCCAGACAAGAAACAAAATAGAGAATATTAGCAATATCTTTATTGTAAAGTTACACTAGCAGAGTCTTGCAAGTCTGAGAATATTTCTTCCTGCCTCTCCTTTTAGTCTCTGAAAAACTAGGAAAGGTACTATATATTAATAGAAAAATATAATCATGTAGTGGATAACTACTGAGTATTTCATTTATATAGAACCTTATATTTTTTTGAGAAAGCACTCAGTCTTTAATTTTTTCTCTCTACATATTCTTTACATTGGGCACTGAATGAATGACCTAACCGTACATTAATTGCAAGACTTTATTTCAGACCAATACTGGATCCTTTGGAAGAAGAAAAAGACACAGAAAACTTTGTAGAAGTTGGGCTGAGTTTTGAAGACAGTGTGCTATATACTATATAAACCTCTTAATGAATGGTCTGGAAACATATAATAATCTGCTTCTATCCTGGACTATTTGTACTGTGGCTCATTAATGTATCTTCCTAGTGTGCTATTTGTCCTGCTGACTAATACAGAAACCACATGTTTTAAAAGAGAGAGATGTGGTTTGAACCTTTGCTTTACTTTGGTTCAAAGCATGTTTTACAATGGGAGGATTTATAGAAAGAGTTTACTTAATTATTTAAGAATTGGGAAAGGGAATGCTGTCTGACTGATAATGCCAGAGATGGGATGTCTAGCAATCACAATTCTGAATTGAACAGAAGGTTGCAATAGAAGATTGCTATTTCTTTTCCACCATTGTAGACATGAATCCTAGCTTAAAGAACATTTTTGTGTTTGCAAGTATCTTTGTTAATTAATTCAATATTGGTTTAAATATGAAAAAGGGAAAGAGCCATTTTGAAATTGTCTATTAGTAATTTGTGTCTGTACTACAACCACAGAGGCACACACATTACCTGATCATTATCTTATGAAGGGTTTGTATTTGTGTGTGTGGGTGTGCCTTCAAGTTAGCATTAACCCTTGGCAACTGCATGAACAACTCTATGTAATTTTCTTGGCAAGATTTCAGAAGTGATTTGCCATTGCCTTCTTCCCAGGGCTGAGACAGAGTGACTGGTCCAAAGTTACCCAGTTGACTTTGTACTAAATTGGCACTAGAACTCATGGCTGACTGGTTCCACTTCTTCTCACTTTACTTGTTACTTATTTTGTTGTTGGTTCTATCAGAATTATGAGACTGTAAAAGCACCTGAAATGCACATCTTTTGAGCGAGAATTGGAATAAATAAAATTATTAAATAAACAAAAGTCCGAAAATGTATGTTTATAGAAAATCATACTTTTTAATTGGGCACAGTTTAAACTGTGATGATTGCCATGTGAGTCAGTTGGATATAATGAGATTTCCATTTATAATGGTTGGAAGTAATGAGAGTGATGAGTGTTATACAGTGATTTTTGATGGGACCAGGTAATTTAGTTGTAAATTGCAAACACATTTCAGATTGTGTTCAGACATGCCTAGTATCCTGTTTATCCTTGCTATTTGGGAAACTGTCAATAAACTGTTCAGAACATCCTCTTTATAGTAAGCTTTCAGTGGCAGCTCTCCTGGGCCCAAATTCAACCTGCTGTGAATAGATTTTATTTAGTTTTTCCTTAGCCTTAACATACTGCAGACTCAGTATTCAGGATCCAAATTTTATTTTCAGTTCCTTTCTAATACAAACAAAACCCAAAACAGATTCATGTACTGTCTTTCCACTTTTAAAACCATTCCTATTAGTGGCCATCACCTTTTTTGATGCTAATAAAATCCGCATGTTAATTTTCTGCTGTATGGAAGTACTTTCTTTTGTTCTAAATCTTCATTGTATATTCCCTCCTTTCCAGGAAAAATATGTTTTCTCTTCAGTGTCTCCATCTTTTTTGCATGAATTGCTGATCACATTTTATGTGTTTAATTGCTTGTATTGTTTTTTTTTTGTATTTTGCAAGCTATGTAGAGTATATTGGAGTGGTGACTATAACAAATTTAAAATAATGATTTCTACAAAATTAATTTTCACTACAAAAAGTCAAGGGGATAGTGGATAAAGATAAAACCAGGCAATGGTTTACAACTAAGACCTAAAAACATAAATTGAAGGGTTGATTTAGGTTGCTTAAGAGCAAACTATTCAAGCTAATACAATCAAGGTCAGAATTTAAAAATTATCAAATGACCCAAAGTGCAGATTGTGCAAAGAAGCAGAAGAAACAGTAGATCCTACACTCAGCTCATGCAAGAAGATCACACAAACTGATTATAAACATCAACATAACAGAATCACCAAAATGATTCATTGCATCATGTGTTTTTATTTGCCACTAATGAAAAATTAGTGAGAACACATAGTTGAAAAAGTAGTAAAATATGGTATTCTTGCACTTTCTTAATTGCAGCCCAGTGTCTTGAATCCCAAAGGGAAGGTATCATAAAGGAATTCCTTTTACTGGGTATTTTTAGTGTGGGCAATATGAATAGTCAAGGAGGTTAAGAGTGATGGAAATTTGTTTAAGAGAAAACATCAACACTAGCATCTTCTTGCACTTCCAACAAAAACTTTAAAAACTCCACAAGAGAAATGTAGAAGTCCTAACTTTGAGAATATGTTAAAGAAAAAGCAGAAGTTTCCTTCTTTGAAAATGAACAAGTGAGGCAAATTTCAGCATAGCATTAAATGCCATTTATATTTATATTTTTTATTCTGCCTTTCAATGAGGACCTCCTTTTTAAACCACCACTGAATGTATTAAAGGCCCAGTTTCAGTCCAGTGAATTAGCCATCAGTCACAGTATGTTAATATACAGTGAGCAAAGATAGTATCTTGATTATATGACTAGTAAAATCAATGTAAAGGAATAAGTAAATATAGAATTTTACAGTAATATTTGTGTACTTCTGAGGAAAATCTGTACTTTAATTAAAATTCCAAAATGTAAAAAAAAAATTCTTGGGCCTCAAAAGACACTGGTACAGTTTGAACAGGTCAACAGAACACAGGTTCTTGTATCCAAAAGCCAAAATAATTCCTGCCAAATACTCTGTAGCTCAAATGTAATATTCCTTGTATTTGGTGGAGAAATTGTTTATACATGGGCAGAAAGGACAGTGAGGAATCATATAAAATATTGAGTGGAAAGTTTGTAACAGCTTCAGCTGTATTCTTTGGCATGTTGGTGTAGTTAAGTTTTTCCCCCCATCAAATGATTTGGCAAAATTGCTTACCAAACTTGGTATAATATTAGCTGTTTGCCTTCTTCCATTTTGCACTTTGTCACAACAGATTTTAATCATTTATAAATCAAATTTATCCTTATAGTAAGAAGCTATTAAATTTTCAGTGTTATTTCATGTATGACAATGGTGGAGTTCCCTACTCTAATATCAAATTCCCTTAGAACATTTAAAAAGATATTCTTGGAATATATGTAATCGGAATATTTGTAAAAATCAAGGTATTTCTGAGCATTTTGTCTGGCAATCTTAGCATATTGGACAATAGATCAGGATGATTTTTTTAAAGTATATGAATACATATACACACACAAAATTGTGAAGTTGAAACAAGAAGGAAAAAAAGCTATAGAAAGTAATAACTTCCAACTTTCTTAGATCCAGTTGCAAGTATAAAATATAATGACTCTGAGTTAGACAAAAACATAACATATGGTACTTTTGTAATCATAAACAAATTTAATTATCAGATGCTAAGGTTTATTTTTTTCAGTTTCAAGCAAAAAAATCTTTTGATCTTCCATTCTGTTATTATAAAGCCAGTGACCATCAATGTAGTTGCCCCTGCTGTGGAACTCATGTGAGGAAGAAATTCTTTCATAATGGATGGAAACTAATGATGGAGAGAAGCAACCTAGAATTAAGGAGAAACTTCCTAACAATGAGAACGATTAACCAGTGGACCAGCTTCCCTTCAGATATTGTGGGCGCTTCACCACTGGAGGTTTTTAAGAAGACACTGGACAGCCACTTGTCTGAAATGATATAGGGTTTCCTGCTTGAGCAGGGGATTGGAATAGAAGAGCTCAAAGGTCTATTCCAGCTCTATTCTGATCGATTGATAATGTCTTTGTTCATTATTAATTTGAAAGATTAAAAAAAACTAAGCAAGCTACAGCATGCTGGGTAAATAATCATACAATATCCCAAGAAAGAAAACCCTTTTATGCATACCCCTTAGCATTTTGTTGAAGGCTAAATGCAAGAATTTATACCAGGCAAGAGAATTTTTACTTTGAAAAATTTCTGAAGGAAACTATTTCTTAAAATTGAATGGCAACTAGTATAGAAAATGCAGGAGAAATTAACTAGGAAGCATGATGTAAACTCTGTCATTTCCCAATGAATCAAATAATAAAATAGTGGTGTACTTGGATACTGTTGTATAATTGGGGTGCATCTAAAACAAACAGGGTTGCCATTTTGAGATATTAAGTGCTGCCCCGCTTGATTTGGGAACCTTCTTGCCTATTAACTGTGAGTACTTTGGACTTCTGTTCCCCAAATTATAACCTGGACTTCACCATTGTATGACATTAATATTTAGATGATAATTTTCTATGAGGAAAGACAGTCAAATAGCTCTTTATACATATTACAGAGCATCTGTGTGAAAGCTGAGCCATTGGCAACTGTCAGAAGTGAGTCATGGAATTGAACTAGAAAGTTAAAGTCAAGGAAAAAAACCAAGAAATGCATCTCAGCCAGGAAGATTTGATTGCTTAGATAAAAACCCAGCCCAGAGAGGAAGGATTTTATAGCCCTTCCTGTCTAGATAATCAAAAATGTGCAAATAACTGGAAATTACAAAAAAAATCATGAACTTTTGATTTGATAAATTCCTATGGAGGTTAGCTGTACAGAGATCCAAGCATTGACTTTTACTGGATATTTCTTATGAAACATTGGCTTCATCAATGAATGTTTTTTCTTTATTATCAAGCAAATGGTATGAACAGTGAACCTAGGAACCCAGTCTTCTAAAGCAGGGTTCACAGGTCATTCAGATGTTTCCAGTTTCCAGAATCCCTTAAAATTATGTTGTGAAATTCAGGGGTGAAAGTTACTTTCAGGGATTTTTTTTCTATATATTTTTAGTTGAATGATCAACAAAATAAACTTTTAAAGTCTTGATAAGTTTAGCACATATAGTGTGAATTAAACAACCCTCCTCATCCCTTGTCACACTTTTGTTTATAAAAATGTTGTCCTCCTTGGAGCAGATAATAATATTACTTTATGTCCTGGTAATCTTTGAGGATCTTGTGATAAGCCTATTGGTCTGAAATCCTGTAATATAATCCCAAATCACAATTGTTCATATTGTTCCCATTATCTTACAGAATATAATTACTGGTATATTCAGCTAAGGGCTTTCTGGAGCAAGAAAAAGATGCCTCCTTATTTAACACCACTTGAACATAGCAGCAGAAGTTTTACTTATTGGGAAAATATCAGTTAAGCAGAATCAAGTGTAGTAATGGACGCCTTTTGCTACAATACTATAGATTGCTTTTTTCAGTCTGCAGCCAATCAGTAACATGAAACTGTTATATGATTAAAAAAGAAAAAAAACAAAAAGGAAAGAACAAGTATATGTGATTTGGTTACTGATGCTTCTTGATTCAGGAAATATTCTTTAAAGGGGTTAGTATATATTTCATAACCTAAGAAGGATTTGTTGACATTAGAATATTAAACATATTTTTAAAAAACACATTACTCATTAATTTGATAGGAAAAGGTCATTTGGAGTGATAGAAATTATAGATGATAGATAGATTAGATAGATAGACAGACAGACAGACAGACAGACAGACAGACAGACAGACAGACAGTCAGTCAGTCAGTCAGTAAAAATGGGAGAGGGGAGCGACACCATTCCTTGATAGATAATTGCCAAACAAATTGAGTATATTCTTTGAGACCAATTATGCTATGCTAAACTCAACCATTTCTTCAAAATATTCATTTCCTCGGGGAGTTCATTGTATTTTATAAGAACAAATTTTACTGAGCTTTTGGTTGCAGACTTAATAGCTCTTTCCAGGTCTTAAAAATCTTCTTGACTTCTCATATTATTCCATAAAAAGTTATTTAAAGTGCAGCACATATTTCTGGATTGAAGAAAATGATCATCTTCCTGTTTAAGTAGCATAACTGCCATTATTGTTAAAAATCAAATTTTCAATGAACTGCAAAATGCCAAATGCATATACTTTCCATCTCTGTGGCCTCATTGGGTAGAGATGTGTGAATGAGCAAGTTGTTTTGTTCTCTATATAAGTAAAATTGCTACAAATCAGTAACTGTAATTAATAATCTCAAAAGCTATTTTCCATTGTTATACATTTGCTTTACTATAATCAGATTCTCTTGTGAATTGAGTGGAATTGTATATTCATTCCCAATAAAAGACAAATTCAAACACAAAAGCATATCTGAATTATAATTCCAGCCATGTGACTTATTTTTAAGCACTCCTCACTATGGAAAAAAAATCTTGCAACTGCATTTCACCATAAAGAAAAGGCTCTTCAGTGCTATATTTTCTCCAAATACGAGCAATTGTATTATTTTCTTCATCATAAGGTGAACCATTTGTTGGAATGTGCACGCCTCTTAATCAAGAATAATATTAAAGAGAAAGTTTTTATTTATTTTGCTTGTTTATTAGACTTATATGCCACCTCACAAAAGTAATTCTAGATGGTTTACATAAACAAGAATAATGGAATCATATTAAAAAAAATTAATATCTCATAACCCACAAGAAGGACAAATCAAAACAAATCCAAATCAAAGTATACCATGGATAGATGATGTCAAAACCTGTTGAAGAACTGAGCAGCATTAAGAGAGTTGCATCACTCCATTCTTATTCCTTTCTCGTTATCCACAAGCATTATGAAAATTATCTTATTGCTCCATCCCCATCTGAAACCAGACTGAAAAGAATATTGATAATCTGCTGCCTCCTCATTCTCCAGTGTCCCAGCCTCACCAAATTATCTACAACCTTCCTCGGAATGGCAAATTCCGAGACAGATCAAAAAATGTTCAATACTAATGGACAGGAGAAAAGGTCATCTTTACCTTTAATGGTTCAAGTGAGGGCTTCTTCAGGAAGGAAGGTCACTCACCATCTGCCTCCTTTAAGGCTGGTGACTCACAGATGAATATACTATCACTTGAACTTAGACTCTGGTCACTTCCTCTTGAGATGTTCTTGAAGAAAGTTCAAATCAAATGTCATGTTGTCTAATACAATGACTAGCAGGAAATTCACTGCTAAGAAATATAAGTAACATTTCACCTAACATATTTAATACTGGGATAGTCATTACTACAAGCAATGGAAATTTAGGCAGCCTTTTTTCTTTAAAAAATGCTATTTTTAAAGGCAAAGCATATCAGTATTTAGTCACAGTTTCCGGGTCATGAGCTTTGCCGGGATATTGGATTGGCCAAACTTGAAGACAGACTCTTGATACATGATAGCAAAGGATTGTTGTAGTAACTTCTGCAAATCAAAATCTTTTAAGAACTAATACAGTTTTCCCCCTTCTGTCATAAGGAAAATGGCTTCTATTTACATATCTGTGGCATGATACCCAGTCATGTAGAATATGTTAATCAATACTAGATGAATTATATTTTCTTTCCCCTATGTTGGAATCAAAGTCTTATAATAATAATGTTCTTCAACCACATTTTAAAAGGTTGGAAACCACATCGGTATTTACAAAAAAGACTGGTGGATGGTAATCAGATTTCTGAGCTTTTCCAGATTGTAAATTCCACAGTCTGCAGTTTTAGCAAAAACAAAGTAATATTTTAGTCTATTCTTTTACAAATGTACTGCTCAAATATTGTCTCCACATCTGTTCTTATTTTTTAAAACATCTGCTTTGGGATTAATATTTCTTTTACTTGTAGAGACAATCTTCCTTTCCAAAACTGTCTACTTCTTAACAAGTCAGGTCACCATGAAAAATCTGGTATTGGTTACCATGGTTTTATAATAGTCTCTTATAATTTTTGTAAAAAATTATCAATTTTCTGGATGCTCTCAGTTTTTCATTTTGACCTTTTAGATTCAGAAAGAGCAACAAATACACAAAATTTGGATTCTCCTTATACATTTAATTTTGGATTACGGTAGTGGCTATGTGTTTCATAATTTCTCCATGCAGAAATACAGTCTTCAGTCAATCCATTTGCATGTACCGCTACCATGTTTTCCCCAAAATAAGACCCTGTCTTATATTTTTTTGAACCCTGAACTAAGTGCTTGGCCTTATTTTCGGGGTGGTCTAATTATTTTGGGATGCATGGAGCAAGATGGGGCTCCTCTAGTCATCTTACTTGATTTCCAGCTCTGCGTTTAATTATTTTCAGGGAGGGCTTATTTTCGGGGGGAAGGATTATTTTAGTGCATAAGTCCAACCGGGCTTATTATCAGGGGATGTCTTATTTTCAGGGAAACAGGTATTAATTATACTGTGCAGTGTCCTTATAAAAATAGTGCAAACATAACATCATAACTCACTTTGGGATTATCCAGTGACTATCATTGTGGGATTATCCCATCATTCTCACAGGTCATCAAATCAATATTCTGCCTCTAGGCCACCCTACCTTAACAATATTCTGATTATAGTTCGTTGTGATGCTCCAAACTATTATTACTTATAAACATAACAGGATTCTGATATAAGTAATTGGCAAAAAATTCAGTATATAAGCAAAAACAGAAAAAACAACATTGTCTTAAATCATGGGACTATGACACGATACATTTAAAAGAAATTTAACCCTGGACATTTTGCAAATACTAAAAAACAGAACACAAATATTTTCTTTGGAAATGTTGTGATTTCAATAAAATTGAACATTATATTTAGTAATAAAGTTCAATGCTATAGTAAAAGTTAACTGTTTTCTTTTCCACTCATTCATAGTGTTTTGCTTTGGAAAAAGTAATGAAATAAATAATAAAGAAGCAAATGTTTGAAATATGAATTTTAAAAACAATTTCCTATTTCAGTTCACATAGGTATTTTTTTAAAAAAAAAGTCTAATTTAGCATATAGAATATTTTAATAACTAATATCTCATGTTTCCCTAAAGGAAATGACTTTGCTACATTTATCTTTCTATTAAGAATATGTAAGAATGTAGATTGATTGATTGATTGATCACATTTTTGAACTGCTCATTGAATGTCATAGTTCTTCCATTTTTAATAGTAATTAAAATATATTTATATTTACATATATAAAAGACATAACCAGCCTCGTGATGCCTCTGGGATGACTAATGGAAGAAGAATAGCAGTTAGTATTAGTGTTTCTCCTCTCCTCAGTTGTGGATTATCTTAGACTTTAACCAGACCTATCATGGATTTCAATTAATAAATTTAATGAGATAATTCTAAGAAAGTACCTGGAGAAGCAAAACATTTGGGCTCTGATTTTCTCATTATTAAATTATTCCCTTATTATTGCCAAATATTTCTACTCCTAAATGTAATATACAGCCTGTGGCAAACACATGCCTTTAATATTGCATATTTGTTTTGACAAACTATGTTTGTTGATAGACAGATGGGTGCTTTTTTTTTTTATCCATTTGGTGTTGCATTTCCCTGCTTGAAATAATAATTATGTTTCCAACTATCTTTTCTTTTAAAATTGTTCCAAGCTGTTTCTTCCCACACTTCTATCCACAGGGTAATAAGTTATAAATTTGGTGACAGGATTAGGCACACTTTCTTCCTTGGGCATTTCTTTATTTACAGTCATTATTTCCTGTTATTTCTTTTGAGACGATGATAGTCATTATCTAGTTAAGGCCACAAACTTTCTATGATTTAAAAAAAAATGTAAAAAACAGATGGGCTAAAATTGATTAATGTGACAAGTAAAAGTGGGAAAGTTGTAGATTTGCAAATGATTACAATGGTGCAAAAATATTTCAAACACATTACAACCTGAGTAATACGATAATGAAATGATCCTTTTTAAAGTCAAATAATGATTACACAATGGTTATATAATTTAAATGCTCTTAGTGCACATAGATAATGCAATCCTAGACAAGGCTTCAGTTCCAAATGGCTACTTTCTTTCCCAACTAGGGAGGCATCTAACAGCAGCTGCCCCCACAGGTTGGCACATCATTTAAATCTAAGGATAGATGATAACTGTGGTTATCAAAAACATAAACAGGATAAAGAGGCATTGAGAGAAAAGGGGGGTGGGGAGGCATATTTATCCATCTAGGCCAGTGTGTCTGAACTTCAGCAACTTTGTGGACTTCAACCCCCAGAATTCCTCAGCCAACAAGTTGCTGAGGTTGAGAAACACTAAGCTAGACATGTCTATGGAGATTCTCAATCATCCAGGCCATAGTTGTCTCAAAGATACAAAAGGCAGCTGGACTGTTTTTTCCTTGAGGAGGAGGAAGAAGTTTTTTTTCTCATCCAAGAAACGTCATTGGTTGATGAAGAACCAATGAAGTTTCTTGGATAAAAAGTGAAACGTCCTTTGAGACAACTAATCTAGACAAAAGACCCCAAAAGTGCTAACTCTTAAAAGGCTGTGTTCAGGTTATTAGTTGAAGTATATTTTTCCTCACATGAAATCAATATGTGTGTGTGGTCATTGGTCAGAATTCAAATGCCAGCCTGATAAATTATTTAGGTTTGGTGGGTTGCTTCATGACATCACTACTTTGTGGATTATTACAAAATACCAAACAGTGACCATTCCCAAGATGAGCTCTCTCCAGATTTGAATTCACAGGAATTTAAGCAATAGCCATATTGGTTGTGGAATTTTGGAACTGATTTACATGTTTGGAAGTCATATTTGTACAGATATAAATATAGGAAATGGCTTGTGCCAGATATGGGTTTCTTGAAAATAATATAAGGAAAATAGCTAGCTTCTAAGAAAGAAGTATATTTTCCAATGGTAAAAACTTCCATTGGTTAAGCAGAAAGGATCAAGATCAAGGATCAAGTGGATATTTCTATATTATTCTTTATTGCAGATTTTACTTACTTTAATAAAGTAACTTCATTAGAAATGATTGTTCATTCTAGATCTGCATAGACCTAAGTTACATAACAAAACTGTCATGAAAAGCTCTTTAGGAATGTAATCAGACAACATACATTATAGTCCAACTAATTAGTCCAACTAAAAAGTCTGAATGCTGTCATGCAAGACTCAGTTCCAATAACCATACATGATCTAATTGTTCATATTATAAGAGAGCCAAGTTACATATTAATAACAAATAACAAATGTATATGCTGAAATTCTTCCAAAAATGGGAATAGTGCTAGTAGTACTAGAATATTACAGATTAGAATGTGACTTTGCCAAAACAATACAAGGCAAACAGAAACTTGAAATAGCATGCATAAAATTTTAAATAAAACCACTAAAGTTGGCCTTGGTGATATAGCATCTCACTATCCCTTTCTTTGACCTTCTACAGTGAAAGGTATCTTCCCTTTCTCCATGGTTTTAAACCTTTAATGCTTTATAAATATTTGGTGTTGGAAAATATATTTAAATAAACACCCAGGTGTTTTTGTTTCTTTCTTTATGTTTTTGTTTTGGAGGAAGTAAAACTTAGTTTTGGAGCTCATTCATCCCCACTGGTCTAGTTTCAGTCCATGGGATATCCATGCTACAGTCAGGTCAGATTTAAAACCACTATTTGCACTAGGCACATCAATTTTGCTTGTGGTCCTACAGTGTCAAATGCTTCGAAGCACAGTTCAATCTAATATTTTGTCAAGCCTACCTATGTCTACAAATGCCAATACTTAAAAGAAAAGATTAGCTTTGCATTGAGTGTCATTTTATTTTTCTTAAAATAGGTGTAAAAAAAAAGACCATATTTTAGTATTGCTACAGTTATGGTCTTCTGGATCTTTATCTGAGCTCTCCAATGATTCAGGGCAAACAATTTCTTGTTTCTGATTCTGAGTTTGTGCATCATACTCTCTGTAAAGAGTAAAGATTTTGGACAGGCTTTTAAGATTCTGTTAATATATCCAATAATAATACAGTACTACAGCATTCCTGGAATCCCTGCAGTGTCTGTTTCTTGATCTAACCTACCTCACAGGGCTAACAGTTATGTATCTGAACTACTGTCTGGCCAAGTGCTTGGAAACTTTGGGGTCTTGAGGTGAAGAAAAGCACACAGCAAGATCAACTAGCTGTGTATGTTTGGCTCTCTCTCAGTTCTGGGGATTTTCCATCTTTGGTCCCGAATAGGGTGGCATTCTCCCATTTGAGACTAGTGTATAATTTGAGGATTTTTGTGAACTCTTAGCTTCAGCAGATCACAGCTATCTGAAGGAGGTCTTTGTACAAATCCAAGTTATCCACCACTTGTACCTGGTTCTGAACCAGTAAGGTGCAGTTCAAGGTGTTGGTTACTAGTTATACATCTCTACATATGATAAGTCCTGTTTATCTGAGAGATTGTCCATATTCCATATATTATCTGTCTGTCCTATACAACAAGACAAGGTAGGTTTGGTTTAGGTATCATTGGATAAGCAATGTCGTTATAATAGGTGGACCCAGGACGTGGATCCAGGAAGTGGATTATCTCTGCTGTCATGTTTGTTCTGTACCAGAGGTGGGTTTCAGCAGGTTCTAACCAGTTCTGGAGAACCGGTAGTGAAAATTGTAAGTAGTTTGGAGAACTAGTAGTAAAAATTCTGACTAGCTCCACCCCCATCTCTTTTCTGCCTCCCAAGTCCCAGCTGATTGGGAGGAAATAGGAATTTTGCAGTATCTTTCCCCTGGATTGGGGAAGGAATGGAGATTTTACAGCATCCTTCCCCTGCCATGCCCACCAAGCCATGCCCAACAAGCCACACCCACAGAACTGGTAGTAAAATTTTTTGAAACCCACCACTGGTCTGTACCCCTGGAAATTTGTTTGGCCTCCACTCTACTCGTTTCAAGTGGCTCTAAAACCATGGCTCTTTCTTCAGAACTTGGGTTAGATATCTGGCAAGCCCTCTAGGTTGCATCTAATATGAAAAATGTTTTTTTCCACCCTTGGATTAAATGTGGGTTTTTATAGGGTATTAGTTTTCTGGTTTTTAATTATGTGAAGCCACCCAGAATCATTTTTGGAGTTGTATGTTATTGGATAGATCAGTGGTTCTCAACCTTCCTAATGCTGCGACCCTTTAATACAGTTCCTCATGTTGTGGTGATCCCCAACCATAAAATTATTTTCGTTGCTACTTCATAACTGTAATTTTGCTACTATTATGAATTGTAATGTAAACACCTGAAAGCCAGGTGTTTCCTCAACCTTTCTCACAAGCGCAATGGCCCACATCTAATGAAAATCAGTCTACAGTGCCTACTTGGAAATAGGACCTATTAGACTCACCTGGAGACAGATAGAGGAACGGTGTCTCGGTTCTTAAGACCATCGGAAATATGTGTTTTCCGATGGTCTTAGGCGACCCCTGTGAAAGGGTCATTTGACCCCCAAAGTGGTCCTGACCCACAGGTTGAGAACCAAGGTTCTAAATGCTCCATTTTCAGTGCTGTGCACGACCGCTTTAAGCACACACGCTCACCGAACCAGTTGTTAAACCAGCAGCATCCCACCACTGGATCAGGAATGTAACTTCAGCAAAAAATGTGAGGTGCCAGAGCCATAGATGAGCCTCAGTGGAGACCAATTCTGTCTCCAGAATTCAGCAAAGAGTTGAAAACACATCTAGAACTACATAGCAAAGGACCACAACATTTGGAATGGACTGCTGTAGGAAGGCTTGAATAACTATTACAATCCTGTCCACAGTGTGGCTAACAACCATTGCTCTGAAGGTTTTTTATTGAACGATGTCTAAGGATGGCCATTTATTATTGGTCTAATGCAAAATGGCATGTGCAAATCTGGGCCTCTGAACAGAAATGGCCTTCGGTTGTGTTCTCTCCCCCACCACCTTGGCAGCTGAAGAGCAAAAGAAAATGTTCAAGGCAGTGGTGAAATCTAAATCTTTTTACTACCGGTTCTGTGGGTGTGGCTTGGTGGGCATGGCAGGGGAAGGATATTGCAAAATCCCCATTCCTACCCCACTCTGTGGCCAGCCAGAGCTGGTATTTGCTAGCTCTCCAAACTACTCAAAATTTCCACTACCAGTTCTCCAGAACCTGTCAGAACCTGCTGGATTTCACCCCTGGTTCAAGGTATTTAAATACCTTTAGACTATTCACAGCTCAGGGTTGAACCGTGAGTTTTCTTACAGATGTTTCATTATCAAAAAAATATCTGCCCCAATGATATCTGCTTAGTGGAAATAGGAAAAGAGTAGGGGAAAAAAAAGCAAAACTTAAATAAAATAGTGGAAAGATAGCATATAAACGTATAGGTAAAAATATGGGACACAAAACTAGTCTATAACAAGAAAGTAAACCCATCCCCCTTCTAGTACTGATGATGTTACCTAGTTGGGTAATGAAAGATCTGCAAGAAAACAACCCAGCTCAGACAGCACTAAGGACTCTGTAGTCATTCTCCTCCCGCTCCCCCACCCTGCAAACCCTCCTCTCTTCTAACACTGACAGGGTGGATTTGATTTAAATCAAGTAGATTTAAAACATGATTTAAATCATTAGTAAAAAGGCTTGATTTAAAGCAACTTGATTTAAATCGTAATTTTTTTAAGAGCAACTGTCATCTCTGCCCCGCAGCAGCTCCTCCTCTGACCCGCTGTTGACTCACCGACAATCCCAATTGCAGAATCTATAGCCTCATGCTACACAACGACGCTCCATTTCATGCTGAATAAACTAAATTATGAATGTATCTTAAATAGAAAACTACATTTAGATAGTTTTATTAAAATAAATTTGATAAAAATCAAAAAAATCCAATTTAAATAAAAAAACTGATTTTTTTTAAAAAAAATCATCGATTTTTATCCACCCTGAGCACTGATGATGTTACGTAGTTGGGTAATGAAACATCTGCGAGAAAACAACCAAGCTCAGAGAGCACTAAAGACTCTATACCTTCATTTGATTTAGAGAAAACCCACTGATTTCCACGAAGTGATGGTGTGAGAGAAGTCTTTTCACAGAAAACAACACCACCATCACTGATGACCCATCTTTCTTTTTCTTTTTTTTTTAAAAATACTTCTTTATTAGTATTTACAACGGAGAAAACAAAAAGAAAAATACACAAATTGACATATCTACAACAAACAATAAGAGAAAAACAACAACAATAACTAAACATAAATAACAAGGTTTGACAACTAGGGTTTTTTTCTGCCCCCTTCGATAAAGTTTAAGAGATCATTCCAACTTATTTTATCCAAATATTTGAAAAGGTTTAGTAACATATACAATTTAACTATTTACATATCTTAGTCTATTTGTTCCATAATTTAATTACTTGATCTAAGTATCTGAAGTATTAGTCTTATTTTGTAAAGTTCTATTTTGGTACCATAAATAACACTTTCCCCAGGATTTATAGAACATTGTATCTTGTTTATCTTTTAGTATATATGTTAATCTGTCCGATTCAGCACAATCCAACATTTTTGATAAAACTAATTGTTCTGGGGGTAACTTAACATCCTTCCAGTATTGAGCAATTGCTAACCTCGCTGCTGTTGCAATATGTGTAAATAGGTACCAGTCTTTTTTCTTAATTTCGTTTTGTTTCATGCCTAACAAATAGAGTTCCGGTTTGAGAGGGAAGATCACGCCTGTTATCTCAAATAACCAATTTCTAATTTTAATCCAGAATTTTCTAATTATTGGGCAAGTCCACCATTGGTGGAAAAATGTATCCCTGGCCAATCTGCATTTCCAGCAATGATCCGATGAATTCGGGAATATCTTGGCTATCCTAGCTGGTGCTATGTACCACCGATATAGCATTTTATATAGGTTTTCTTTATAGTTAGATGACAAAGTCATTTTTATCGTTTTATCCCAAGTTGTCTGCCATTCCTCCAAATGGATAGTCCTACCTATATTTCTCCCCCAGGTGATCATTGTATCTTTTAAGATTTTATCTCCCGTATGTCTATGCAGCAGCAAATTATATACCTTGGAGATAAATTTAGTAATTGTCCCTAATAAAATTTTGTCTATATCTTGGTTCTGGCTGTATATTCCAAAATCTTTTTTATCCTTATTGAATTTATTTTGGGCCTGAATATATGACCGCCAGTCTAGGCCTCACCCTTTTGTTTGCAATTCCATTTGTGTTTTAATATTACCTACTTCATCCATCAAGTCCCCATATGTCAAATTTTTCCTTAAGTTGTAGACAGTCGGGTAGGTTGCTGCTTCTATCAGCGCTAA